>JAZFAU010000258.1:245000-365000 GCA_037178615.1 Dione vanillae
GTCATGTAAAAAGTCTTAACACCAGATTTTAGGATCCTGTTTGAATACACAATGAAGAATCGTAAAGGTAAAAAATGAAAAAAATATATGCATCTCTAGAAAAAAAATATATAAATTTACTATTGTAGTTCCTATATACCTAATATTTCTTTAAAAGAATCTTTCTAAATAAAACCTCTTAGTTCATTTTCAGTACAAAAGCTTCTCGTCTTGCTTTACAAAACTATTTATTTTAATGCCACTCTCTGACTTGTCTTCAAAATGAATAGTATTCCCCTAGAGATCCATTAAGCAGACGCCATTTTCATGTTGTCAACGACTAATAGTAAGTATTTGTTACTGTTATTGTCAAAATTACAATTTCTGGATGAAATTCATTTATTAACTTGTTATAATGCAATGAAAGGATATGTATATACATTTGTGCGTATGCAAAACGTCTTTTTCGTGATTTAAACTATTATACAGTGTTGGCGCAGAAGCGTAAGGTCTGCTTGTAAACGCGACGGTTAGTGGGTTCGAGTTCCATTTGGGGAAGATGGATTTTTCCATTTCTATTATCTTCGCTCTGACAACTAGTCAAAGCGCGGCGTTGAATACCGCCACTCAATATTATTATTTCCTGCTGTTCTCTTTGCTTACCCTGCCATGTGCGGGATAAACTGCGAAGCTATGAAACTATTATAAAATTTGTATGGGCCGGCAACGCACCTATACGCGAAAAATATAATACATAGATATAGATGTTTAATCTATAAATGTTTATTTTTTGTCTTATGTATTTTATCAACAACAAAACTATGAGAATGAAACTAGTCTTCTCAATACATCAAATAAGAAAAATGTAAGAAAGCCATTAATCACGTTATGCCAGAATGAGCAAAAACTGAATACAAACGACCTCAGCACAATAATTTTGCAGTGTAATTCTACCACTGTGTGCTTGTACAATTATAAAACATTGAACTTAACCATGTAATTTGTCAAAAAATGTGAACTTAGTTCATATTTAGAAAAAATCGAATTTATAAAAACTCACCATCTTAAGGCAGTTTTTATTCTTTGCACTTGCATACAAATCTTCGCATTTTATCCGGGGTAGTCCGAGAAGAGGGATCGCAAAACGCTGTGACCACATTGTACCTCTTTAGCCTTGTCCAATGCAATTGCCCTTCATACGTGCTCCCCAAGGGGCTCTCATGTTTTTTTGCGTAGCCTTCCGTTGTACCTCAAAGAAAGATTATCATAAGTTAAAATGACGTTTATGAAGTGATCACAATAAGTTTAGAAAAATCACCGTACATTCTCCTTCGTGTATTCTCCAAATAACGTGACATTGGCGAAGTGAATTGTGCTCAACTGGCACGCTCGGAACGCCATTACCGTAGAACAGAACAGAACAGTTTAGAAAAAACTGGTTGAGTTTGTTGTGGGCTCTTCTCACCAGGCTGCGCTTGGAACCCTCGTAACTTTAGTTTTAAGTCGTGGAGTGTGTAGGTTTCAGAGGGCCTCATTTCGATATTTATTATAGGATTAGGCTCCTCTGACACTCCTTCGTTCGCTCTATCTGACGTACATATGTGATCATCTTATTGATTCTAAGTGGAAAAGTTATAAATAATAAATAAATATTTTTGATGATTTTTAAAGTGTTAATCCACACTGAGGATAGAAAAAAATACTTAAAGAAAACATATAAAAATTTGAACGCAGCGGGACTCGAACCCGCGCCCTTCTGCACGGTTCGCAGGAGGGCGCGGGTTCGAGTCCCGCTGCGTTCAAATTTTTATATGTTTTCTTTAAGTAATAAATAAATAGTTTTATGTTCTTGCGGTCAAGCTCCCTTTACTCCCATCACCTCCGTTCCCACAAGAACAATTTCTAAGAAATCTCTCTTTCCCGCACCAAATGCTGTAGAGACTCTTTCACTAACAAAACAGTGAAATAAAAAATGCCCTACCTTATTCAATATTCCCTTACATTATAATTATGTTTGTATGTAGTTTTTTCTGTATATATTTATGTATGTATTTGTGTATATATGTATATATATGTGTATATCTAAATATTTAATTATAAGTAAAGTAAGAGTAACGCTTTTTTTGCACCGTATCGGTTCTTTTAATTGAGTGGTATTATATAGAGGCCGTCATTGACGATTCGTAAGCGGGTAGACTAAATTAATCATAGGACCCGTGGAAACCTTGTGTTAAGACACTGCGATCCCCGTTTTCCACCTTTCGAGGCATTGCGTTTAAAGTGGCGGAATTCAACGCCGCGCTTGTCTTGTTACCAGAACGAACTACATCCTCCGTTACATTTACAGACAGGCGCTACGCTCCTGCGCCACGACAATTTCCCTCCATCTTCTTTTTTCTTCTTCGTTTCCAATAATTACTTGTAATTCACGATAACTTACAATAAACTACTCAAATTTAGTACGGAACACGTGGTTGGCGTGTCCAATTTAATTTGACCAATTCTGTTTTCATTTGTCGATACATAAAGAGGCTATTCAAAGTAGGCTTTGTATTAGCTGAGGTTGAATTTGATTGACAAGGTAAGGTTCTCTACACGAAATCAAAATTTACTGTAAAATTCGTTTCAAACATGAAACCATAGAATGAATGAGTTATTGTTGTTTCTATAGCCTATTTAAAAATATAAAAGATACTTATGAGAATATTTGTTCTTTTATATTTATGCGTAGATCACTGTATACCTATTTCACCACATTTATTTATAAACTACTTTCAATACATGCTCTGGAAGGTCTTGATGCTTCTAACGTACCCATCTTTTAGTATCCTCATCAACTGCAGTCTCGAAGGTCAATCGAAATCACTCAGTCCGATCGCTCATTCTCGACGCTTATATTCCGGTAGATATTAATATAATTGTCAAACATTTACAATTTGCTTTTTAAGAATTTGCACACAAATTTTCTTTAAACTGCAAATTTATTTATACTAGATTTATATACATACATACACGACTACCACTATATAATAACTTCTATTTTTATTAACAAATTTATAATGTATACATTTTTATTATAACATTAAGATCTTTTGACCTTTTTAAAGGGAATTACGCGCAAACAACTAGTGTGCAAGGGGGCGGGAGTAAAAGAATTTACGTCCGGCTTTTAGAATGAATTGTTTGCCTTTTAACGCAAGTTCCTGTTTCAGAACAGCTGAAAGAAAAGATTTAGGTAATGTATGTATGTGTGTAATTATATATTAAGAAATGTACTACTGATGAATATTTTAAAATATTATGACCTATTTTTATTTGTTTTGTTGTTTCTAAAATTTATATAAGTTTCAGTTTTATTTTATATTTCGTAGTAAGTTCATTGTTTTGAGAACTTTAGTTCTTGATCTTACACCTGGATGATATTTATTTAATCTAAATTCTATCTATTTCTTAATAGAGAAAAACTTGACACTTTTAAAGCAGGCAAAGTGAGACTATACTATACTTTAGTTTGAATAAACACGTCAATCTCATTAATAATTTGTGCCAAATTGAAATGTTTGTTGAAGTACATGTATATTTTTTGTATGTGGTAAGGGAAAACGTTGGTAGACCTTCGAAAACACATATCGAAGATACTGGAGGAAGATCACGAAAAATCACGAGGAGGATACAAGCTCCTGTATGAAGTGGTTAAAGACACTGGACGAGGCGAAAGAGGTATGCAGGGATCGCATTGATTGGCAGTTCGTTCTCTATTACTACCTCCTAGGGGAAAAGCGTGAAGTTATGCATACATATATATGTATGTATGTATATATAACAAGGAAAGTCGAGTGAATAATAAAATTACACTCCATAATTTCCACTTATCTTTACATACATATAATCCAAGCAAAACATAAAAAAAAACTGTTACAAAAACATACTATTTATATAATGGCAGCCCTACAAGGTAACTTAGCAAGTCTTCAAGCAGATCGATTACCGGTCAGCTATCATCAATCATTGGTCGGTGCTAGCGCGTGAATTATGTACTTACTTGAGGAAACTTCTTTATAATACAGTGTTCTTTGAATGTTATTGTAATATTTATATAATATAGTCTTTTTTAGCTACACGCTTTATCCCGTACATTGCAGGATAGACACAGGGAACTGCAAGAACCATATGAACCTAGTGTTAAGACACTCCGTTGTTTAGTCTCTGCTTTCTCCGTACCTCGCTTCAGTCATATAGTTGGATAAATAATGTTTTATTTTTTTAGTTTCACGCTTTATCCCGCACATGGCAGGATAGGCAGAGGAAACCGCAGGAATCGTAGGAACCTAGTGTGAAGACACTCCGTTCCCTGCATTTCGAATTTTTTTGAGATATTGCGTATTGAATGGCGAAACGTGCTTACCCAGTTACCAGGGGGAAGGAAATAGAAATGAAAAAATGCATTTTCCTCAAGTGGGAATTGAACCCACACACCGTAGCATTTACAGGCAGATACTGCGTCTCTGAGCCACGATGATTCTCATACATTTTAACGTATGAAATTTAATTAAATATAAAATAGCTAAATAAAAGTAGCATAACTTTGTTTTAGGAAAATTAAGCTACTTAATTCTAACACGTCCATCATGTGGCGAAGCGTTTAGAGAAAAATTATATATTTTTATGTGAAACATAAGTTGAGATCCATATACATATAGTAATCTTAGGTTATTTTTAGTAACCATCTCGGTCACTGGTTAATTAGTGGTACAGGAAAAAATAATATAGGGCTCTTAAAGTGTCAGGAAGATAAACGACGTATAATTGATAAATAACTGACATAAATTAATTGTAAATCAATTTAATTCCGCTGACAAACTTTAAGAAATAAAAAATACCTTAGAATAAATTAGATTTTTATTTTTTGATTTTTCGGGCAAATTTCTTTGATGTATTCCGATATGTATTTTGTTATATTATAATTACCTATCTATCCATCTATCTTATATATTATTTTCACCTTTTGTATATTGATTTTCACCGTTCAATAACGTCTTCAAAATAGACAAGCACCAGAGGAAAGAGGAGAGGACAGAGGACACAGTGACATATCACTATATTAAAATAATAAATTACATAGTGAACCTAAAAACATACATATTTTAGTCCCATAAATTTTCGAACAAATTAACACTAAGGCAAAATGGCGATGACATTTTCTATGCATCACAATAGAGCAATATCCGGCGGCAATGAGCTAATAGACTAGCACCGAGCTTTGCGAATCAACTATTCATTTCTGTTGTGCTCACGTTTTTGATTAAAACCTCTGTGGAAACTATTTCGATATAATAATATATAAAAAATATATGCTTTTTAATTTATTTCTCTGTATTTAGCCTGTTTATTGTACAGAAGTACATTTCACTGTAAATGCAGTAGTTAAAATACTTAAAGAAAACATAAAAATTTGAACGCAGCGGGACTCGAACACGCGCTCTCTTGCGAACCGTGCAAGTGCTCTCACTACTGACTATCATGCGTTCTTCGAAATAAAAAATTCGGATTCAATTCCCAGTGTGGATCAACACTGTAAAAATCACAAAAATAATGCAATAGTTTTGAGTTCAAATCCCAAAAAAAAATAGTTTAATAAAGTCTCCCACATAGTAGAAATCGAAAATGTATTACATTAACACTGAGGCTATATTTAACTATGTCATAATACTAATCAATACTTTTTTATTATTTACATACTTTACTCTATGGTTAAATGTTTATAAATCAGAAATGTGTGACAAATTATATAGTAAG
Organism: Dione vanillae; assembly: GCA_037178615.1. Taxonomy (NCBI): domain Eukaryota; kingdom Metazoa; phylum Arthropoda; class Insecta; order Lepidoptera; family Nymphalidae; genus Dione; species Dione vanillae. The sequence goes on from JAZFAU010000258.1 coordinate 250,776, forward strand.
TGATGTAAGCTGTTATAGTAATGTATAAGAAGTTGTTGGCCACCTGGATTACTAAATACAAATACTGACTCATAATTTACTTTAATACTGATATATTTATACAGAAATCGCAAACAATATATTATAAATCACATTTTTTCTTCTGCGGTGTGTGAGTTGTACAAATTCGTCGCATGAATTTGTAACTATCGGATAAGAAATTCAACGTAACTCAATAAGAACGTATGACTTAGTGGTTAACGTCTAGGTCGCTGTTCAATAAGCACAAGTTCGTATGCTTTTATAATTTTCAAATTATTATACTTTTTCTAAATAGGGAAAAAATACACATATATATATATATATATATATATATATATATATATATATATATATATATATATATATATATATATATATATATATATATATATATATATATATATATATATATATATATATATATATATATATATATATATATATATATATATATATATATATATATATGTATATATATATATATATATATATATATATATATATATATATATATATATATATATATATATATATATATATATATATATATATATACAAAAATAAAATAAGCTCGTAAAATTGGAAGTCAGTTATAAGAAGTAAATATAAAATCAAAACGTAAATTATATATATGCCATTATTTATAGTCATTATCGCGCTCATTTTTGACAATTACTAACTACAATGAAAGTCCATTACAGCTACGTGATTTCTCGTAATAAAAGCTTTGGTATTTTTTGTTAAACTTCTAGTAAAATCTATAATAAGATTATATATATATATATATATATATATATATATATATATATATATATATATATATATATATATATATATATATATATATATATATATATATATATATATATATATATATATATATATATATATATATATATATATATATATATATATATATATATATATATATATATATATATATATATATATATATATATATATATATATATATATATATATATATATATATATATATATATATATAATTTACAGTCTTATTATAGATTTTACTAGAAGTTTAACAAAAAATACCAAAGCTTTTATTACGAGAAATCACGTAGCTGTAATGGACTTTCATTGTAGTTAGTAATTGTCAAAAATGAGCGCGATAATGACTATAAATAATGGCATATATATAATTTACGTTTTGATTTTATATTTACTTCTTATAACTGACTTCCAATTTTACGAGCTTATTTTATTTTTGTATGGCTGACCTCATTATATTACTGTTGTAATAAGTGCATAATGTAATGTTTTGAACCACCTCGTCTAAGTTTATCTAATAATACCTAATATCACAATTATTAACTTTGTGATCCTTAAAGATGTGATATGTATATATATTAATCCACATATATATATATATATATATATATATATATATATATATATATATATATATATATATATATATATATATATATATATATATATATATATATATATATATATATATATATATATATATATATATATATATATATATATATATATATATACATATATTAATCCTCATATATACATTATGCATTATGCGTCCTGAGGCGGACTTAAGCCTCGATTTATTTAGTCTCAGCAGAATGATTTGAAGAGCCCTTAAATATCATACAAAGCTGTATGTATAGCAATAATTATATTATTTTAAATATTTTGTTTCATATATTATATTTATAAAATAATATATATATATATATATATATATATATATATATATATATATATATATATATATATATATATATATATATATATATATATATATATATATATATATATATATATATATATATATATATATATATATATATATATATATATTCTACCAATGATATATACGTAAGTTTATATTGTAAGCTTAGTGTATGAAAGGCAAAAAAAGCCAAGAAAACTCTACTTATGTTCGTACTACTAAATACGAGTATATCGTAGGCGTTTCATATGAAACTCTAAATATACGGGAATAATATAGTGGGGACGGAGAAGACAGGAACTAAGCAACGGAGTGTCTCAACACTAGGTTCATATGGTTCCTGCAGTTCCCTCTGCCTAATCCACCATGTGCGGGATAAAGCGTGAATATACACAGAACATTCGAATTTCTAGGGTTTTCGTAAATTGATGTTATTTTTAGTTTATTATATTGCCGCATAATTTATTTTTACAAAAGATAATTGAGAATATTAAATTCATATTTATTATTTATTACAAAAAAATTAAAAATAGAAAGGAGTCTATGGTTAAGTAAATTTTCTATTTTCTGCCTTATTTGTATTCGCGACCCTTTATATGGTTATCTAAAAAAATCATTACTTAGTCGTCTCTTCTTTTCTATTTTTTATTTCTCTTGTCTATTTTCTCTCTCTTTATTTTAAATATTATAAGCTTCAGTTACTGTTCATAAACTTCAGTAACTACAGTTACGAAATTTATAATGTGACTAAATCTTTTAGCGCAGTAAAAATATTATTAAACCGTACGATTGTCTTTTTGAAGACGGCTTTTGTGTCTATATTACACCAAATAATAATATTTTACGTTCCTATTATTTAAATAAGATAAGCCAACTATACTCACGTACCAACGAAGCTTAGTTCTTCTTACGCAAACGAGCCTAATTACATATACATATACATATTTATGTACATATACATATGTATGCTACAGACAGAAATCTTAATTATCCAAAAGATATTTTAAACAGCAAAATTTAGTTAAAGTATTTTCGAGTAATTTTGTTAATTAAAACTTCTAACAAGATCTTCAAATTTAATTTCATAAATTAACATTATTAACCAATTTCTAAAAAAGAAGGAGGTTCTATATTTAATTTGTATATTTTTTAATGTATTTCCATTGATATTTTCATATTCATTTTTGAACAGTTTTTTTTTATAATAAAAGTAGGTATTAAGTGATCTCATTACCACAATGTCAGGTACCTGGTGAAGAGATCTCTGTAAAACCGAAGAAATCTTTCAGAAAATATAAGTTAAGCACGTAACTTCTTATTTTGAATAAAATTATTTGACTTTGACTGTGGTTATATAAATATTACAAAAATTTCTCATAAAAATCACGTGTTTGCTTCTTGCAGTCGTCATCTTAATGATTTTAATAAGCTGACAATAACAAAAGATATCTAGATCTTCAATATACCGTACATTCTCCTTTGTGTGTTCTCCATTCAACGTGACATTAGCAAAGTGAATTGTGCTAAACAGTCACGCTTGAAACGCCATAATTAAAGAGAAGAAGAAGATCTTCAATAGTGTGTTCTCAATTCAACGTGACATTGACAAAGTGATAAATAAAGAAAAAAAATAGAAGATCTTCAATAATTATTAATAATTACAGAAATTCTTTGAATATTAGAAGGACATATAGAAGTCAATGTTGTACTGTCAAATTGTTCCTGTGAGATGACGATGGAACATATTTCAAACTATTGTTTGCCTATATGAATTCTTTATTACAGATTATAAAATAGACAAAATAAAGAAATATAAAATAATTACTTCCAGGGCCTATTAACCTTAATTTTAAGTAAAATCCAGCCCCTTCCAGTCTATTTTAAGCGTAACATTGTCAAAAGCAAATAAAACTCTGATCATATTAATGGTATTCGTCGGTGGTAATGTTTTTAACGTTTGAAATGGATCTTGTATTCTTTGTTTTTAATAAAATTGTTTGAATATCCATTTATAAATAAGCATTGTTAACATTTAAAGCTTAAAGACATTCTTTATGACTGAACGTTAATTACAAATAGTGTATATACATAATAATTTCCAGTATATATTGTCCGATCAATCATGCAAAGATGGCTGAATGGATATTTTTCATTATCTCATGTGTGAACTAATTTACGTAATTAAAAAATTAAATTAGTAGCTTCACTCATTTCCCACATATACCAAAATAGATACAACGAATTTAGTGATAAAACACTCCGTTCTCCACTTTATTGAGCGGCGGAACTTAACGCCGAGTTTTGTCTTATAAATAGAGAATACAAAATAATTCTTAACCTCGAGTGGAAACCGAAACCACGGACGTCGCGCTTGGATTAAACTCTAAGGCCACAACGATTTCATTAATAGATATATTAATAAGCAATGCCTAAAATTAATATACCTATTTATTTTAGGCACTACTGCGAAATCGGCACTAACTAAATTACTGGTAGAAACTAAATGACCTATGGTTTTGTTATATTAAATGGAACCGTACTGTGGGTTGAAAAAAAATTTTAACGCGATACAATATAGCTTATGGCATTCTCTAAATAAATGGTAGTTGCACAGTGAAATCAAATAAAAACTTAAGCTAAAATTAAGAAAATAAAACTACCATACAGTTTGGAAAATAATAATATTTTTTGAGTTAATCGAAGTGATCACCTTTCGCCCTAAAAATATCCGCCATTACGATAGGCGTTCTGTTAATTACTTTTTTTAAGATAATCTTCACCTCGATTGTTTTTTTTCTGTACTAAACAGTAATCTTGTCCAGTTTTTATGTATTTTGGAACATTATAGGTTATTTTTTTTGTTAAAAGTTTTAATTTCTTTATTTCATAACACATCCTCTTAAACTCACAGCAAGAAGCGGTCGTTTAACAGTTACCTCTGGAATGTGTTTTTTTCGGGTGCTCTTTACTTCGGCGGTAGTTCTGTTTAAACGGAATTGATGCTTATAAGCATCGATTCCGTTGTCCTCTCGATTAATTGTTAGTTTGCCTGCCTGGCTTTTTTCGGTCTCAGTTTTTTCTGGTATTTTGTTCTGTATCAAAAGTTTATAGTACTACTTTATAACTAATTTAGAGCCTTGCTGAGATTTAACGTTGACTTTTTTCTTTCTTACGGAAAGGAGAAATAGCAGTTCACTGTACAAGCGTTTTTTTTTGTGATTTGACTTTTACAGTTGGAAAGGTGGAAAAAAGTTTTGTCAAATATTTATGAATATTGATAATGTTAATATTACAATTTACGCGTACTAATGCTTTCATGTCATTTAATATAATTCAAAAAGATAAAACAAATTAATTTTAAAGCTCTTTGATAATTCTTCTGTTGTTGTATAAAAAATTGTTACAAGCAATAAAAATAACGTTATTATAAAATTTTAAGACGAAGAGAAGACAATGTTTCGTTTTGACTATGTATGTATATATATATATATGTATATATATATATATATATATATATATATATATATATATATATATATATATATATATATATATATATATATATATATATATATATATATATATATATATATATATATATATATATATATATATATATATATATATATATATATATATATATATATATATATATATATATATATATATATATATATATATATATATATATATATATATATATATATATATATATATATATATATATATATATATATATATATATATATATATATATATATATATATATATATATATATATATATATATATATATATATATATATATATATATATATATATATATATATATATATATATATATATATATATATATATATATATATATATATATATATATATATATATATGTGTGTATACATAAATATGTTCAGCTACATACAGCTTCAATAAACACCACAAAAGACAATGGCAAGCAAATATGTATGTGATAATAAAACAATGGTAATGATGATAAATGGATTAACGTATATTACTCTCGTTTGATAATTCATGTTTAATGAAAATTATATTGTAAAATATATTATAGGAAATTCCTTGTATTTAGGTGGGTACAGAAATTAAACTGAGTGTCTTAACAATTAAAGTTTTTTTTACCTTTTTATAGAAGAAAATACAAGGTGCTGAGATACGTAGCTTAACGCCGCACTTTGTTCAACCAAATATGGAAAATGTGGGTGAATCCACAGTAATCGCGTTTCAGTTAGATGGTGTCCCATCCCATTATATTAAAAAGTTGCAAATTGACCTTCAATAATACTTATTGCAAACAAATGTATTGTGATGATTAGCGGAGTTCAACGCAGTGCCTTTTCTTATTACTAGAACGACGTAAAAGAAATAGTTCACTAACTTCGATTGGGAATCAAACCCACAGCCAACTCGTTTACCTTCGAATTGTAAATAAAAGAACATTGTTTTTGGTTAAAACACTTAAAATGTCACAAAAATATATGACAAAGCATTTCTTAAGTCGTCGTTATCTACTCATGTTTTGTATATTTTTATCGTGCCAAGTACAATCTAGGAGAGCCTAGGGTGCTTTATATGGTTTAATGGTGCTAAATTAAAACCCTGTGTGCTTGCAGTTGTATGTATATTTTTAAATTTATTTGTTATTGGAGCTTTATATACTTGAAATTAGAATAATATTTCTAGGTAAAAAAATCTTATTTTTTGGGGTGGGCACTAAAATATTTTAGGGTCTGTTTTAGGCACAATCCACCCGATCTCTACATGTTTACAACCATATGTGTCTTTGGGCGAGAAATAAATAGCATTTCAATCCTGTCTCAAAAAACTTTTCTGCTTATAGATTTAGATCAAGCCTTTTATTACGTGCAAGTTTATGTAAAGGACTTTCTAACAACTGATTTGTAAAGTTTCTCAATAGTCACACAGTGTATACTGTACAAAAAACGAATACTCGAACCTTATATATTATTTACATACCAATGATTAAGTTGGCTTAGTGTGTGACAGTAAAGCTGAGGAATATAGGTTCGCCTAGAAAATTGAAATTAGCAAAATTACATCTTCTCCAAATGGAAATTGAACCGTCATGCTTACAGGCAGATGCTGCACCTACCTATATATACATAACTAATAGCTATAGCTATGTATATATGAAAAATTAAGTTTTATTTTAATGATTGGTGGATAATTTTATTCAGATATTTTAAAAACTAATTTACTATGAGAATACTACTCAAAAATAATATATTGTCTGTTTACTTTACGTTTTTCCCGCGCACAACAATTTTGGCATAGATAATAAATAACATAGTGTCATGGAGTAATAAAACTGTCACACTCTGTTTTACTTTGATTAACAGAGTATTAAATTTGGGTACAGAGTAATAATTCTTTTCAGAACAATCTTACACAATTATGCTAAAAAAATGTAAAATAATATAAGTGTTTTTATTATGAGAAGTCTTGAAATGTTTATAACATTTCAAGACTTTATTTATGTATTTTCTAACATCTTACTCAAAAGGTAATAAGTCAAGTGGGTATTGTGTACGAATTGTTTTGGTCCACTCATACTTTTGTAGATGCTTGGGGGAATTTCTTATTGAAATTAAACCAGATGAAAGAAATAAGAAATGTAAGGAAAAATATAAGGTGTTTTAGCGAAGTGGCAATATTTCTGTCTGTTATGGTGGTTTGGTGGTTGTCGTTTGTAATATTTTATTTTTCTTACTGTAGTAGCAACAAAATATGTGTACATTTAAAAGTACATATAAAAAAAGAAACCCTTGAATATTCTATCTTCTTCTATATTCGTCTTGGTATATTCTAGATATATCATAATTTAACAAAGGCATGAACAAATAATGGCACGTGAGAAAACATGAACTCATAAGTGGATTACAAATTACCAAGGTATATATATATATATATATATATATATATATATATATATATATATATATATATATATATATATATATATATATATATATATATATATATATATATATAAAATATGTCGTGGCGCAGAGGCGCAACGTCTGCCTGTAACGCGGCTAACGCGACGGTTTCTGGGTTCGATCCCCAGTCGGGGAAGATGGATTTTTCTATTTCCATTTTCTTCGCTCTGGCAACTAAGGCAAAGCGCGGCGTTGAGTTCCGCCACTCAACACGCAATGCCTCGAAAACGGCGGAAAGTGGGGACGGAGTAAGCAGGGACTAAGTAACGGAGTGTCTTAACACTAGGTTCTAATAGTTCCTGCAGTTCCCTCTGCCTACCCTGCCATGTGCGGGATAAAGCGTGAAGCTAAAAAAAAAAAAAAAAAAAAAAAAAAAAAAAAAAAAAAAAAAAAAAATATATATATATATATATATATATATATATATATATATATATATATATATATATATATATATATATATATATATATATATATATATATATATGTGTATGTGTAAAAACCAGTCTATATTAACATAGCCATGAAAACAAATGAACGTGAAAAATTAAAAAAATAAAAATTATGTACGATGAATTTTTGTAAAGAATCCATAATATTATTTTTACTGGAGCGCTTAATTAAAATTACTTAATATAGGTACTTTACGAGAGTTTCGAACTAATTAATGCTTAGAAGAGAACAATAACAAAACACTTCATAAAGATTTAATAATAATTAAATTTCATGATGGTCTTAAATGAATTTTTTACCTTTACATAGTACTCCATCCAGTACATGGCTTGGTCTTCATCATCAATTATTTCCTTGTCCTCTGTTAGCCATAGGTACCTCTAGGATACGTCAGAGGAGGTCATCTGTATGTAAGTTAGCCAAAGGAATGTAGAGAGAATCTTTAATCTGGTGTCCTTTGCCTTATTAAGAATTGTTCTGTATATTTTTATTGCTGGCTTTTCTTATTATGGAAGAGTTCTTATTAACCCAATTAATAGGTTTTTTTGTCTTCACGCTTTATATCGCACATGGTAGGGTAGGCAGAGGGAACTGTAGGAACCATAGGAACCTAGTGTCAAAACACTTCGTTGCTTAGTCATTTCTTTATCCGCATTCCTTTTGTGTTGAGTGGCGAAACTTGAAGAAATAAAATTAACTTATAATATTTTTTATTATAAAACAATAAAAAATGAAAGTTAATTATATATGTATATATTTATATATAAGTCATTACTTTATTTAAATAGTGTATACAACTTTGTTGGTTTTGGTAAGTCCGGAAACGAAACTTTGAAATTGCGACTGCAAGTTCAAAACTTTTGTGGAGCATTCTGCTTGAACTAATGTAAAATGAAAGATATGAATTTGTATATGTTACAAATTTATTTGGTGTTTTTTGTGTTTTCAAATGTTGTATTTTTTTTGTATTTATTGTCTTTTTTTTCTATGCCTCTATGAGAAGAGCGTTATAATATATAAGGAATGCATTGTAAAAAGAGGGTAGGTTTGGGTGACAAAGACTATAAAAGCAATGAAATTATGTCAATCGAGGCTCAGTCTGAGGCACGTGGTCGGAGCCCCTCCATACCTGAGAAACGCAACTAACACCATTTCTATTTTCTATAGATACATTAAAGTAGTGGTAAACAGTAATCTCTTAAGAGTTCCATTTTCCAGATTCTGACTCTGTCATCACAGCAATTTTAATAATAGCGTATTTTAAAGTTGTCATTTAAACTGTATTTCTAACTTGTTTCATAATAATATAATTATTATAAGTGCATCAAATCCTATTTATTTGGTGGCTGAAAAGATAAAGTGATATACCATAACTAATACCCTAAATTAAAATATATGATAAAATCGCTTATCGAACCAACGCCGCTGTGCGTGTTGTCGGCAGCTACATATCTACCTCACATTACAAATGTGTGGCATATTTGGTATTAATATACAACCTAATCCTTAGTGTGTTTCGATTCTTACTTAGGTGGTTTGGGTTCGATTCCTATTTAACCCAGTGGTAAGAAAAAAAAGGAGGAAGAAAGTAGAAAAATAATCGTACCGTAGGTCTCAATGCTACCCTCTGCCTTTTCTTTTATATGCTCCACTACCGTCGTAGCGCAGAGGCTTCTACCTATAAACGCCACGATTTCTGGGTTTGATTCCGTCGCGGGGAAGATGGATTTTTCTATTTTCATGTTCTTCGCTTTGGAAACTAGGCAAAGCGCGGCGTTGACTTACGCCACTCAGCACATAATGCCTCGATAAAGGCGGAAAGCAAAGACGGACAGAGCAGCAACTAAGCAACGGAGTGTCTTTACATTAGTTTCCTTTGGTTCCTGCGGTTCCCTCTGTAGGCAGGCCATGTGCGGGATAAACCGTGAAGACATAAAAAAAATATGTATTTAAATTTAAACGCAGTGCAGTAGTTAACTTTATAATTCCAAAAATACACACCAATTGACGACCTCAAGGTCTTGTATTCCTTTACTTTAACGTTTCATTTCAGTATACATGTCATAAGATGTACTGAAAGATTATATAAAATAAAGATGAACATATAACATGTTCATCTTGTATATAGTTGCGTTCATCAACGTTAGATTACACGTTATCAGTTGATTAGTCCCGTCACTATTCTGCGACTTGATTTTGTTTAATAAATACTTTGTTCTTGTTTTTTGTATTTTGTAGTAATTGGAATACATCCAATCAGGAATATAGGTCAAGTGTGAGTTGTATTTGTGCACTGGGGGTTCCGCAGTAATTTCATGATTTCAACTTTGCTTAAACTTTATTTATTTTTTTGTTTCATGATGTAGCTTTAAATTTAAAAACCTTTATATATGTTCCTTTAATTGTACTAAACTCAACTTTTAGTCAAATATCATAACTAATGGGTAGTAGGTTTCGATTACACATCAATTTCAACAATATAAATAACGTAAAAATAAAGCACAAGCGCTCGTTTCTTTACGAGAAGTTTCAGAATATGTTTTAGAAAATTGATTTTAACTTATAAACATAACTTTGAGGAAATCAAAAGACGGATAGACAGACAGACGGCAAAGTAATTCTAAAAGCTTTATTTCTTTTGTACTATAGAATTGTAATAAAACACTTATCGCTGCTGCAATTATAAGATGTATGAGAGTAAAATAATAATATTCTTGACATAAAACGTGTATTTACTATGCAAGACTATTGATGACTAATTGAGATTTCTTCATATACAGCCGCCTACCATATATAGTAGGGTTAGGTAAGGGTAAGTCTATTTTCTAAACATATAACGTGCGTCGAGTAACGGAGTTCGACGCTGTTGCTATATTTTATGTATATTTATATCTATTTTATGAATTAATTTTTAGCATTCGTTTTATAAAGCAAATTTTACCTTTCACAGCACATATCCAATTACTTGTATTTTTAATATGGGAATCGAATTCACAACCATAACGTGTACTGTACGACTGTGTCACGGTGGATTCCATTTCTTATAAATTACTTTCTTACGTACTAGGAAAAGTAGAAACCTAGTGTCAAGACTCTCCGTTCTCCGCTTTTCCACGATTCCAGTACCCGTGTGTAGTACTTCCACTGGTGTTGAGCGAAAGTCTCAATGTTTAAGTAATTTTTGTACATCTAAAAATAAACTTTGCATGACGTTTATCTAAATTAGTCATATAACAAAGCACATTCACATAATATTCACCATTTGCATACATTTTCCCATAATAACAGATTATCACTGGAGCCAGTGTTTTCCGGAAATAAACGTTCAAACACAGATTTTGGGACAAAATGAAAACTGAATAGTCATTTTGGACATTATAATCTAGGCTTAGTTGACAGTCGTATGTACGTGTTTGTAAAGAGAATGTGGAAAGCGAATTATATGATGTTTTGTGGACATTTGTAGGGTGCTTTTGTTTTTGATGATTTGAAATTTAACTTAATTTAATATTTTTGATTTAATTTTTTGATTGGCAGAAATATAGGCCGTTTTTTATATAATCAGTATGGAAGTGTCAAAATTTATCCCGGGAAGGGATCGATTTAATCATTATATTTGTTATACACACCCTCGGTGTCACGATGATTTTGAAAGATTCTAAGCGGAGTGGCGGAAGTCAAACTAACCATATCTCCTTACTAGAGCTAGAAGAAGGAAGGACCCCAAGTGGTAATTGAACCCACAATCGTTGCGTCATTTTGCTATTCATAAACATTACTCGTCAAGTGTAAGCAAGATGTTCGTGGGTTCGATTCCATTTTGGGGTAATAATACCTACAAAGTTCAGCCTCAAATTTGGGTGAAAAGTACATTTTTTCCTCTATTTCTTGTCTACAGTTGCTTGGCCTATGGAATACTAATGTGTTAATTAATTTATACTTAATTGTTATAATTAAAATTTTAATTTAATTTATAATTTTCTTTGCGTATTCCACAAAAATTTAAGTGAGTAAAATCTAGTACAAAATATATAATACAATTACTTGGTTTGTTAAAGTATTAAGCAGGCGTCAGGAGATGCTGCGGATAAAATAAATTTCATCTTAAATAAGTAAATTATGTCCAATTTGCTGTACGCAGTATTAAATATTTCAAAGCTGTTTCTTTGCTTTATTATTTAAGAAATTGGACGGTACACTGTATAAGGTTAAAGTTAAAAAGTTCATATTACATAGTAGAATATTCAGTATTTTGTCTTTGAAATAAAGAAAATTTACTTGTAAAAATAGCAGGGACGGAAAAAGAAGGGACAAAGCAACGGAGTGTCTTAACACTAGGTTCATATGGTTCCTGCAGTTCCCTCTGCCTACCCTGCCATGTGCGGGATAAAGCGTGAAGCTAATACTTGTAAAAATATTCTTAGTTAGCAAATTTCAAGAAAAAGCTTCATATTTAGTAAATCTGTTAAAATTTAAAGAAGACACCTTTTTATATTTATTTTATTAATTTGTAACTATTTAAATGCCTTAGTCGTACAGGCATACTGTTCAAAGATTAAAAAGTGAAAAGAAGTTTTAAAGGTCTTTTAACTGTTAAGTCTTTCGTCTGCTTTTTTCCAGCAGGACCTGCTTTCGAGCTGGTGAGCTAGTGCTGGTGAGCTTTCTGTAAGACAAACACTACCGACGAGTTAATTTATTCTAATCTTGCATTTCATTCATTCAACACGCAATACATCGAAAAGGCGGAAAACGGAGAACGGAGTATCGTGACACTAGGTTTCGACGATTCCTGCGGTTCCCTCTGCCTACTCTGCTGTAAGCGTTTACCAGTTTTTGTTTTGTTTTTGCCTAATTAACTCCATTAGATGTGTCTTCAGCTCCTTTCATTTTCACACGGTATGGAGTGACAGAAACATATATCTTTCTTTAAAATACTGGAAAAGTAAATAATATTTTAATTTTGGATACAACAACTATTGCGTGTTGTTAATGAAAGAATTACATGTATACAAGAAAATGGGGTGGCGTACGTCAAAACGGTTGATATGATATATGTACAGCTTAAATAGCCATTCTTTATAATCTCCATATGTCCTCTATATTATGACTTTTCAAAAACGAACCTACAAACGAACGACACATACTCTTTAGCTTTTTACGGGTATTACTAATATGTATTAATTTATTTTTTTTGGCTCACGCTTTATTCCGCATATTGCAGGGTAGGCAGAGGGAACTGCAGGAACCATATCAACCTAGTGTTAAGACACTCCGTTCCTGCTTTCTCTGTCCCCTCGAAAAAGGCGGAAGCCTTTTACGAGGCATTGCGTGTTGAGTGGTGAAACTCAACGCCGCGCTTTGCCTAGTTTCCAGAGCGAGGAAAGTGGAAATAGACAAATCCATCTTCCTCGAGTGGGAATCGAATCCTCAAACCGTCGCGTTTACAGGCAGACGCTTCCGCCTCTGTAATTATTATTTTTTGAAATAATTATCTACTGTATGACTTTTCTAAAACTACAAAATATGTAATTCAAATTAAATTCTATATATCGAACATAGCTTCGAAACATTTCGAGTTAGGAACAGGTTAAGTTAATGGTTTAATATCGGAAAGCCTCGAACAACACCATAAGCGGTCAATGACCTTTAATGATGTAAGACCAAGATCTCTTTGTTATAGGACCAAGAACTGAATAAAATTTCTTAATCGGTCTACCTACCAAGGTCATAAATACTTGTTCCAAGGTAGGATATGAATAGAAATATTGGATGACTTTCTAAGTTTTTAAACAAATTAAGTGGACTTAGATTTTAACATTATTTTAATTTAATAATATTTTTTTTAGCTTCACGCTTTATCCCGCACATGGCCGGGGCAGGCAGAGGGGACTGCAGAAATCATAGGACCCTTCGTTTCTTAGTCTCTGCGTTCTACGTCCCTGCTTTCCGCATTTTTCAAGGCATTGTGTATTAACGGAACTAAACGCCGCGTTTTGCCTTTTCCACGAGTGGGAATCGAACCCACAAATCGTCGCGTTTACAGTTAGACACTACGCCTCTGCGCCACGACGGTTCTCACTTAACAATTATAATATACGGTAATTCTGAAAATTTGCGACCTCTTCCCTGTTATCTCAACCTGACCTTCGAAAGTAGAATTCTAGGTAGAGCGATAATTAATTTTAAAGGCCCTATATCGATAATGCCAATATAACGAGCGGTCATTCGAGCACCTGTCGGCGGTTACCGAATATCCTACTTATTTAATATTATTTATACGTATTTGCTTTTATAAATGAAGAAACCTGCTTTCTTTTGCATTTTTTTCAGAATTTCAGACGATATTAATTAATTCTCGTACACGTCGATGGAAATTTATTGAAGGGATCCATTTATATTATATGGCAAGAAAAGATTAATGTTGTATTTAATAGTTTGTATTTTGTTTCTTTGAATGAAAATTATGAGATTTGTTAGTTAATAATTGATAAGTTTTGTTAAGCTTTTACTTGCTACTCTACATATAATAGGATAGGTAGAGAAAATAAATTCTCAGTACTTATATTTTTATTGGTGGAATAACCGAAACCTATCTGTTCTCGCATTACAAGATTTCCAAAATACTTTTTTTGAGACCATTCTTTATAAAAGTATTTTCCATTTTTATTCATTCCTGAAAGCAATTGACATAAAAAATAATAAAAATCGTTATACAAATTTAATATAAATCACATTTAATTACCGAGAAGCTTCTAAAGTGACAGCTTTACATGTGCTCTTTATACATATATGTATGTCACCGTCAAGCACACGAAGCACCTGCAATGTAATTACTGGAGCGAGCGATTGAACGTCAAATAAATGCTGTAGCGGTATTAACCAGATATTTAGTATATATATTAGGAATTGAAAAGATGAGAAAACCGCCTAATTTCTTTCCCGTAGAAATTGCGAGAAATACTTTATTCCCCTTTTTCCTCCCCATTATTTCCTATGCCTTAAGGTTGCCTGGAAGAGATCGCTATTATAGCGATAAGGTCGCCTATTGTATATTTTATTTAAATAGTGTTTCTCATTGTCATATCATATGGGTGTGCAATAAAGAGTATATCTATCTATCTATCTATCTATCTAATTATTTTTGGGCTTTTTTTAAAGTGTTATGTTAGTGTGTGTCCAAGAATAGAAAAAATACTTCAAAACTCATCTATGTCTTATTAATCAGAGCCCTTGGACGGTTTCCAAGAGGCACAGGTTCAAATTTCGCTGCGTTCAAATTTTAAATCTTTAATTAAATTAAATCTTTAATTAAATTTAAAATCCTTTTTTTTAGCTTCACGCTTTATCCCGCACATGGCAGGGTAGGCAGAGGGAACTGCAGGAACCATATGAACCTAGTGTTAAGACACTCCGTTACTTAGTCCCTGCTTACTCCGTCCCCATTTTCCGCCGTTTTCGAGGCGGAACTCAACGCCGCGCTTTGCCTTAGATGCCAGAGCGAAGAAAATGGAAATAGAAAAATCCATCTTCTCCGAATGGGGATCGAACCCAGTAACCGTCGCGTTACAGGCAGACGTTGCGCCTCTGCGCCACGACGGCACGGTTAAAATCTTTATGTTTTCTTAAAGTTCTCTCTACTCCTCAAAAACCTTACGGGTTAAATTAGGGCCGTTAAACCGTTTTTAGTTTATGTGTTGTCTGTGTGTCATAGAGCAAAATCTAACACGATTTGGCGATGTTTTAAAATTTAATCCGTAGAATGTCTATACTTCAATTATTCATTTATTTTTTGGTTCATTCTGTATCCCGTATATAGATAGAATTGGATTTTAAGACTTACCGTATCCGCTCAAGCACTCAAACGCGCGCTTTTTACTCTGTTACCAGAGCTAAGAAACTTAAACTATTTCGTCTTCTCATTAACATCCAAATGGAATCGAAACCACAAATGTCGCTTTGAAAAGAGCTTTGCCTCTGTATCGTGACGGTCCTCTTAAATGTAGTAAAACAAAATGCAATAATATGTTTCAACAATCTACATTTATATTAAGAAGAGATGTGGATAACTAAAGCTCTGTAACAATACAGCTTTAGATACTGTCTCCCTCTATATATAAATCGTCATCAAGCACGACACGAGGCACCTGCTATGTAATTACTGAAGCGAGTGAGCGATTGATCGCTAAATATATATATGTTGTTTATACACAAAAGGGGTTTTAGTAGAGGTTGAATATGAAATATGCATCTTCGTGGTGTAATGATACGCTTTTGCAATAGGATCTTAGAAAACGTCAAGCTATAAAACATTAGCACAACTTAAAAGAATTGTGAAAAAACGTTTGTTGTTATAAGGTATTACTTAATTAATGATGTTTAAATGACAATACACCTTGGGAATGAAACGTTCGCCCCAGCTCGCTTCCTCGCTTATTGACAAAAAGGGTAAGTGTAAAATTATAAGACCATATTATAAAAAACGCTATGTTTTTACACGTTTATTATGTTTAGTCAGCCGGTGGTAATCTTGAATATCGAATTTCAATCCAAAGAATATATATAGCCAAAGATATTTTTTCAATAGAGAATGCTATTTTTAATAAATGTTTTAAAAATATACATTCACATTAAGGATAAAAGACATCGTTGCTGGTACCGTACATTCTGTGCAATCTCTCGTTAATTTTTACAAATATTTTATTAGCGATATTTATTGAATAAATAAAAAAAGAAAACTAAAAAAGAGGATATCTCGTAAAACATATTATTATGTAATTTTGGCACTTATATGATAAACAAAAATATACATCTACCTTACCTTGTCTTAGATATATAAGAACTTTACATACATTTGATGGTGTGATGATGTTATCCCTTATCAGGGACATAGGGCTAGCAGAAGGGATTTCCATTTCCGGCGATCTTGTGCGGCAATCTCCAGTTTGCTTCAATCGAGGCAAATTGACGCAACTTCTTTCTCAACTAAACGCCTCCAAATAAGGCATGGACGGCCATGTCTTCTTGTGCCTTGCGCTTGCCATTTTTGGCCTTGCTTTGTTATGTGACTGTCTGGTCTACGCAGTACATGCCCAATCTATCGCTATTTCCTCATAAATATTTGCTTGCAGACTGGTTCTTGACCAGTTAATTCTCATAACCTCACGTTGGACATAGTATGTGGCCAGTAAATCCCCAGTATGCGGCGTAGGCATTTATTAATAAACACCTGCAGCCTGTTGGTCACTTCTTTCTTGACGAGCCACGTCTCGTACCCGTACAGGAGGACCGATTTAACGTTGGAGTTAAAAATTCTCACCTCCCATACATTTACATACACTTACTTTATAACATCATACATATGGAAATAAAACAAAATTTACACAAAAGAAAACAACTTCATTCAGGGTTTCAGCCACCCATCCATTAAAAAACCATTGGAAGTGTAACTTAACCTGTAAATAATAAAAAAAATCTCAGCGTATCAGCAGTATATTACGAGTCGAGTGTAACAAGGGCTTTTATGTTAATGAATGCTATTTTTCAAGGAGGTGAGTCCATTACCTGTACCTAATTAACGCTTCCACATTTAATTAATGGAGAGAAGACGCTAATATATACGCCGTGTTACGAAAATTGTTCTTAACAATTATTACGATAATTTGTTTTGTTTTAAATATACCAATAAGTATAGTGTAGTGGAGTTAAGATATGTATGTAGGTAAATGAATTTAGAAAAAAAAATTAATTGTTATCTGTGGTGTAGTGCACAATTAATTGACAGTTATCTGTGTTAGATGAAGTTAAAAAAATGACGGCAACTGACAAAAATAATTTGAATGAAGTAAATCTATTAATAATATCGAAATTACTATAATGACCACGTACATATAGAGCAAGCATGGCGTTGAGTTCCGTCACTCAACTCGCAATAGCCCTAAAAGAGATAGCGGAGAACGGAGTATCTTTACACTAGGATCCCATGGTTCCCTCTGCTAACCTTGCCTTAATCCCTGCTGCTTTCTCCGTCCCCGCTCTCCGCCTTTTTCGAGGCTTAGCGCGTTGAGTGGTGGAACTCAACGCCGCCCCTTACCTAGTTTCCAGAGCGAAGAAAATGGAAAAAGAAAAATCCATCTTCCCCGAGTGAAAATCGAACCCACAAACGTTACACTTCCGCGCCACGACGATCTTTTTTCGATTTCGATTTAATCCATATAAAAAACCTAAATACCTATTTTTTCTCTTTGTTTATGTAAAATGTCGAATTTTATCTTTATTTTTTATCTAAACAAAAAATCTAAGCACACTTAAGCCTTCAACAACAATCCTAAGACAATTCATTTGACCAGCGGCTAAGCAAAGTAATTTTTTCTCCAGATAGCCTCGCCCTAAATAAATCTTACGTAAAAGGGTTCATGAGGTTTAGACGATATATGTATGTAAGTGTACGCCTTAATCAGACGGTCGGGAGGGCTTTTTTTGGTTCAGTACATTTGTATACGTTTCTTTGCTAAGCTTTAATTTTCATCATCTAACACACATGAGAAAGAGTCACCGTTAACAGATTTGTCGGTATATCTGGAAAAATAACAGAAAATACATAAAAAGGCTAATAATGTCGTGTCATACTTACTCGGGGAAAAACGTATTAATTAATTGTCAAAATAAGGTGCCAAGTGGATTTTTTTTCTTTCTTCTTACTTTATATTTATTTTTTTTAAATTCAAAACATAATTGTACTGTGTGGATGAACTCACCTGATATCTATATCATTTTATATCGTCATGGATACGTGAAAATAATTCATATTTTCGAGTGGGAATCGAATTCCATTGTCAACGTAATAACAATAATCATGACAACGTTTCACGGTGGTCCTAACTTCTAACTTAATTTATAAAGAAGATATAATAAAATGGAAGGCCAATTTGTTTTTTAATATTTTCTTTTTGTTGTGTAAATTGCGCAATTGTAATACTTAACTGGAGCTGTTGTGATGTAGAACGACGTTTGGCTATAAATGCGGATTCGATTCTTACTCGGGGAAAAACCTATTATTTTCTATTTATTAGCTCTGTTTACAAGACAAAACGGCGTGATGAGTTCCACCATCTTAACATATTATATCTTATTCTTTTTATTTTTTAGCTTCACGCCTTATACCGCACACGGCAGGATAGGCAGAGGGAACTGCAGAAACCATACGAACCTAGTGTTAAGACACTCCGTTGCTTAGTCCCTGCTTTCACTGTCTTTCCAGAGCGAAGAAAATGAAAATAGAAAAATCCATCTTCCCCGAGTGGGAATCCAAGCCACAATCCGTCGCGTTCACAGGCATATGCTTAAGCCTCTGCGCCACGACGGTCCTCTACTCAACTATATCTTAAAAGAAGAAAAATAAGGATTTTCATACGAGATCCCCTCTGCCTATTCTACTATAACCGAACACATAACATAAAATTCAATTTTTTTGGTTTGGACTTTAATTAGAACAACTTTAAGATTCAAAACAAAAAACTAATTCATAATATATTCAAAATAACACCAGCTAGTAGGCATGTAACATAATTAATGTTGTATCAATTTTGATGTAAACAACATTTAAGTTGTGTTTTGTGTGGGTGTCAGATTATATTCCTTGGGGTGTTGACATACTTGGGTGGAACATATGGAGTAATCCTATTAGTAAATAGTGAATTATATATATACTTGTTTTAGGTCATTGTTAATAGGCTGTATATAGGGTTTTTTAGTTTCTTGTACATTTTGTAAATATATAGTCGATTAGGAGGGTATTGTATTTAAATGTTTTACTATAAATAAGAAATTATACTGATAAGTTGGCGTTTTCTTGATATTTGGTAATATGGATATATATATATATATATATATATATATATATATATATATATATATATATATATATATATATATATATATATATATATATATATATATATATATATATATATATATATATATATATGAACACCCTAATTTTGATGTTACATACGTTAGTTCATTATTATAATTGTGAGGATTCAAACATCTGTTATGTTACTTGAAACCACTTAGTACGCGGAATCTTATGCGGATGAATAAGGAAATAAAATATATATTTTATTCGTTTTTAATGAAAATGCCTTTACAATTTATTTGTATTACTTTATTTATATAAGAATTTATTACTTGCGTATTCGATGACGCGTGACATACGCGTTGCTATTGCAACGAGTATATCAAAACTTTAAGAATTGTAAATTACCAAGCATATGTCTGTGTATGGAATATTAAATATTTTTTTAGCTTCACGCTTCACCCCGCACACGGCAGTGTAGACAGAGGGAACTGCAGAGGAAACAATATGAACATAGTGTCAAGACACTCCGTTGCTTGTCCCTGCTTTCCGCCTTTTTCGAAGCATTGCGTGTTTGAGTGGCGGAACTCAACGCCGCGCTTTGCCTAGTTACCAGAGTGAAGAAAATGGAAAGAGAAAAATCCATCAATCAATCATCCTTAGATAATTTGTTGATTAATCACTGAAGTCTTAAATGTACTTGTTGAATCTCTATGAATATGAACATTTTCTAACATGTTAAGCTGCTCTAAATACAATTATTTAATTGATCATAGCTTAGCAGGGCGCTAATATGCTCTGTACCCAACCTTCAGAACATATAGCCTTTCGGGGCTAAACTCTAGGTTCCGCCATTTATTACGTATAGTCTTTAGAGGCTACGTGAGCTGAGTGGCAGAACTCACCGCTTCACTTAGTTACTAAAATGTAAAAAAAGTAAATAATACATTCTCTTCTCATGAGAATCGAACCCACAAATCGTCACCCTTACAGACAGACGCTGTGCCTTTTCGTCACGATGGTAATCATGGCATTCTAAATGATATACATCTGCGAAGTCCTTTTTGTTTCATGAGATTTTATAGAGATACATAATATGCAATAAGCCAATTCTTTGCGTAGGCGGGTCATATTAAAATATGGTAATCTATCTCCATACTAAAATATTGACTTATTGATCTTTGCTTGATTTGATGAAAAAAAATTGAAATCTATAATTAATATAGTATGGTCGCAAGATAACACGATGATAAGATTAAACGAAATGATTCTAGTAAATCATATTTGAATATTTTAGTGTTTCTCAGAACAAAGTTGAACATTTTAGTAGATTTTGCAATTCTCTCTTTAATTTAATACAATATTCTATAAATTATTTTTTACATTAATTTTTCATGTAATGATATATTTTGTTTTTTTTTTAGCTTCTCGCACATGGCAGGGTAGGCAGAGGGAACTGCGGGAACTATAGGAACCTAGTGTAAAGACACGCCGTTGCTTAGTCCCTGGTTTCTCCATTCCCACTTTCCGCCTTTTTCAAAGCATTGCGTATTGAGAAAGCGCGGCGTTGAGTTCTGGTAGAACTCAACGTCGCGCTTTGCCTAGTTACCAGAGGGAAGAAAATGTAAATAAAAAAATCCATTCCCCGCAAGTGGGAATCGAACCCGTTGCATTTACAGGAAAATGCTGCGTTACTGCACCACGACAGTCCTCAAAGCATTAATAAATATAACTAAATTGATTTTGTTGATCCGTCTTTTCAAATAACATGTTGGTGATCGAAAATAAAATGTTTAATATGTTGTATTGAGGGATAGATTAGCGCTTCAAAACCTTTGCATTGAATACAGAATTGATATCGATGTAATTTCAATGTGGCTTTTATCGTTGTTTTTATATAAAAGAACAACCTTAGACTGCCTCAGCATTGCAAGAATAAAACGTGCGTAACAAAGTTCAGCGCAATCGGGTGCAGTAGTTGGTCTTAACTTGTTAAATATTAATCCATACTAAAGATAGAAAATGCTTAAAGAAGATTCTTCTTTTGATGGTTTTCCGTTATGCGTTAAATTTTTTAATAGTTTTTTAACACATTAGTTTGTGCATTTAGCCTCTCACTAATAAACATGTGCAGTTTATGTAAGTGATTTTTAAAGTGTTAGTGCACAATAAGCTTAGAAAAAAATATTTAAAAAACATACATAAAAACATTTTAACGCAGCGGGATTTGAACTCACGCCTCTTGTTCATAGTCCAAGCGCTCTGATTTATAGCTTCAATTAAAATAAAAATATATTAATAAAATATATTTAAGTATAATATATACAGTAAAAAAAAAAACATTATAACATCTCCACTAATATATTCTATTATGTATGAGCAATTCATCTTATTTCACCTTAGATTTATAACTGAAACTTTTACTATGAAGGTGTTTAAGGATTATTCACCCTGCGTATTTTCTGTAAGTGTCTCGAGAGACCCATTTCACGCGTCCTTTACTTTAGGCCTAGAAGTTTTTTATTTATAGTTTGTCTACAATTCGGATTCGCGTTTAGAATAAATTTGTTCATGATAAAAAATGCATTATATTATATTTTATTTTCATATAAAATCTTCTTTGAAAGGAGCAAAATCTTAGATAGTAAAAAATATAAAAAACTACCAAATTATGTCAATCGTGATCATTGCATGCAGGCAACGGTACGTATTGTAAGAAGTGCTCTGAAACATTGTTATTAAGTGATTTATGTAGTTTAACTCAAGTACGCAGAATTTCGTCGTTTACAAGCAGACGCTACGCCTCCGCGCCACGACGGTGTTTACTTCAGTTGTTCTTATATGATTAAAGACCTATGTTAATTATTTAAAACATTATAGCATGACTAATTTTACATTACACGTTACGTTTTGTTACAGAATTTCAATATTTTCTATACAATAAATCTTCAATAAATTATTATGCGCCCAAATGCATGTCGCGCTTAAACACGGATTGGAATTTCTTGTGACAATAAAAGTCTGTCAGTTAACACGCAATGTCTGGAAATGCAGTGCGCAATATGTCGAAAGCTAGGTTCCCAAGGTTCCTGCGGTTTCTTCTGTCTACTTTGCTACGAGCGGGATAAAGCGGGAACCAAAAAATCTCATGAAATCGAACTATTCAAGAAAAAACAAAAACACGCAACGCCTCGAAGGGTGGTGGGCGAGGAACAGAGTGTCTTACCATTAGGTTCCCAAGGTTCCTGCAATTCCCTCTGTCTACCCTGCTGTGAACGGGATTAAGCGAAATTGAAAAAAAAATCTTATACAATAAAAAATATTCCAAAAATAATTTCATCTTCTAAACTAATAAATGGTGAAGAAATTCCTTATAACCTTACTTCCTACATATTCGCTCGACTAGTTTATCGCTTCAGGCTGGCTCGTAGAGACCGGAAGGGATTTATAAAGGGTAGTTTTATAAATCTGATAGTTTCTAGTGTATTTTATCGATATTTTTATAAAAATGGAATTATAATTGAGTATTGAGAAAGATAGTAAATATTACTCAAATATAGTTAACCTTTAGTTGCTTTTATAATGTTTTTTTTCAAGCCCAAGGATGTTTCTATAGATAATAATGCTAGTTTTTCAAAACATCATTTACCATCTGCTTATATGTTGTTTATATAGAGACACACAGGCCTAGAGGGGTAATAGGCCAGGTAGCGGCTAAAACAAATGTTGCCCCTGTCTTACAGCGGGCAAGGAAATAAAAGTAACGTTAATATGGTAATTATTTCTATATATTTATATATAGATTTATACTGTAAGCGCGATTGTTGTGGGTGAGACTCGAAATCGGGGTAATTAACTTGTTGTAACTAAATCTTTCTTCGTATTGGTAACAAGACATACCGATGCATTTTCCTCAGCCTATCGATACGCTCAAAAATTTGGAGAACGGAGTGTCTTGACACAAAGTTTGTTCTTCCTACTCGGACATTTGTGGCATGCTTACATACATACCCAGCTTCACGCTTTATCCCTAACGGGGTAGTCAGAGAACGGAGCGCCAAACGCTGCGTCCTGTTATTTCAGGAGTCCCACTCTCTGTATATTTCTAGGATATAAGGTCAATACATTACAATTCGACATGTTAGATGCCTGGAGCGAATTACACATTATCCTACGTCCAAATAAGGTATGACGATCTGGAATGCTCTGATACTTTATTTAAAGATTTTAATAACAAAGCACCCAACTCTGTTAAGATTCAAAATATTAGATAATAGAATTAAAAGGTAAATTTGTAACATTGGATTTATTCAAACGTTTGAAATCGAGAACAATAGTGTACTTGAAATATTAAACGGTACAATAAATATTTCAATAGAGACTCGTCTCGTCGTCTTCACTTTATTTACTTGGCGGTTTGAGCGTAGCTTTCTGTTCTCGCATAACCAAACTTACAATACGTTTTTATTCGTGTGGAATAATATTTGATGAAAATTGGAATTTAGAAAGAAATAAACGTCAATATTGTGTTGATTTAGGCGGAACGTGGGAAGTGGAGAGTTCAGATTTCATTAACAGGTATTTTTTCCTATTCCGCCTATGTTCAGGATGAAGCGTGAACCTATTTATTATATATATATATATATATATATATATATATATATATATATATATATATATATATATATATATATATATATATATATATATATATATATATATATATATATATATATATATATATATATATATATATATATATATATATATATATATATATATTATATATATATATATATATATATATATATATATATATATATATATATATATATATATATAATTGCAGTAAGGAATCATTTGTGTGAATACTTTATATTGATAATATTCTACTTAGAAGTCGGTTAATAAGAATACCAATGTAATCCCTATCAAATATTTTCCTGTGGAAATTGTAAGGAAAATTTATTCTTATCTTAGTATTTAATTTTTTTTTTGTAACAAAATCCCGAAATTGTCGTGCATATCATAGCAGACAAAGGGGGTGTGCCTAGTGATGACACACTCTGTTCCCCACTTGCCGAAATATAGCATGTAAGTCGTGGTAGTAAATGGTTTGCATTCTACTATCAAACTTAAAGAAAATCACCAATAGGAAAAAATTATTAAAAACGATTCTTATATAGCCGTCACCTTTACAGTATATAGCATATGCTTTGCCTTTGCTACTTGTTAAGCAAAAAATGTATTTACTTGGTAGTTAATAAACATCAGAACATTAACATGAGGTCCTACTAAATCTTGAACAAAATTTCCCTGTAACAAAATCGATAAGAGAATTTTATCTTTCGCCAAACATTTTGTTATTTTCGGGAGCCCCATTTAAAAATATACGTCCGCCTAATATCGGTCATGAGCTGAGATAAGTTAACAATGAAATGTCAGCACTGTTTAACCAGGGATTACGTTTTGCGCGTGGTATAAGTTAAATTTATATATATATATATATATATATATATATATATATATATATATATATATATATATATATATATATATATATATATATATATATATATATATATATATATATATATATATATATATATATATATATATATATATATATATATATATATATATATATATATATATATATATATATATATATATATATATATATATATATATATATATATATATATATATATATATATATATATATATATATATATATATATATATATATATATATATATATATATATAATAATAGGTAATCTATTCTAGTTCTTATCTTTACATAGAGAATTCAACTTACTTTACTCGAAAACTTTTCAAAAAACTTCACATAACTCTATAGTTCAATTTTACAACTAATTTAAACACGTGTATCTGTTTAATTAGACATAGCAAAATTACCTTAACTTTAATTAAGAAAGTTATACGTCTAATTGAAGATGGCTGTGATTTTCAATTTATTGAACGATTTGTGGTATGTTTATGTGGTATAAAATTTTATTCATTACATTATATTGTTAAAGTTGTATTAATAAAAATGTTACTCGAGACGCTCGTTTGGTACTATTTTTCTTAATATACATTTAACACATTGCCTAAAATATGTCAAATTTTGTTTTAGGATCTAGATTCCTAGATGTCTAAATTTTTTTTTAATCTAAAATGCAACATATTGTGGGACCATTTGGGACATTTTTAATGTAGCCCTACTCATTGGTAAACTAGTAATTAAATTATAACTCACATTATAATCCAATTTCATTGGTTATAATGTAAGACTTTTTATTGGAGATTTCTGTAAATATTGTTTATTGGTTATTTATAATTGTCATTTTTGTATATATACCTGTGAATTTTTAAATAAAATCATTCCGCCTGAAGCATCAACAAGTCTCTTATTATACTCAAGAAAATACCTTATAAGTAGTTAGGGAAGAAGTAATCCCTTACAATATGTTCCGATATAAAACATATTACCAATACAGTGAAAATTGGATATTGTTTTCGATATTCTTTTGTTTCATTTCACATACATATAACAGAGTATGCAAAGGGAGCTTAGTCCTAAAACACTTTTGTAACTTTCAAAATATTTTAAGTTTAGTGCCTTAACAAAACCTCGCATAGTATTTCATCTATGTACCAGAGCAAGGCAATGAAAATAATCTACACCACCGAATGAAAATGTAATCCACAATCTTCGAGTCAACAGACAGATGGCTAAAAAAATACACTAGTATTTTTGTTCAATTAAAATTTTCTGCAAGATTTAGGTTTTCGTCTTATCATATTAAAATTCTATAATTTAAAACGTTTTTAGTATGATTTATCTTTATTTTAATAACTTAGAGCTTTAATTCATTATTTTTCATTATTAAAGTAGGATTAGGCATCTCCACCTCGTATCGTTACATACATATATTAATACATAAGTTCACGCTTACTTCCTCTTGAAGTAGCCAGTAGCCTCTCGCCTTGTCCTCTAATTAACCCCTCGCGTGGGTTTTCAAAATCTGTTACTCCGCTCGGAGCTTATGCTAGTTCTAATTTATGTCAAGGTATGTTTGATTAATATATACTTTTTATTTGCATCAAAAAAAATATTACAAGCATATTTTAAATATATGACAAATTATTTTTATTGTAAGCTTAAAAAACTGCCCTACTTTTGTAACTTACGCTGATTTCATAAGGGCAAAGCTCAGCGCCGCAAAACCTTTATTTTAATCAAGGCTCGCCTCATTATAATACTTAATATTTTTGTATAATATTAAAAGATCTAATTTCATTATAATGAGGTAGTAATGATTTAAGAGAACTGTATGAATATTTTATACCCGCAATAGTTGTCATTTGGGGGTAAATTTTTTCTACCTGCACATAGTAGCCAGAGAGAACTTAGTGTCAATTCACTCCGTTCTCTGCTTTCTGTTTATCGATTTTGAAAATAGTCTCTGTGGGAATAAAAACGTTGTACATACATATCTACATTTCTTAGAAATTTAGGGATTTAATATTGGCTTATTTAAGAACGATCATTACATTTTTAAAAATACTGAAAGAATAAATAAAATTTGAACGTAGTTGAAATTTGAACCGCGTGGCTTGGAAACCGTTCAAGCACTTCTACTGTTATACGCTTATTGTATACGTGAATTAACATTTTGAAAATCAAAAAAATACAAAATTTTATTTACATTATTCTGTACTAAGCATAAGCTAACACTTCTACGACTACTAAGGCGTACTACTACGTTGTTTTTTTTTATATTTTTCTCACATAAAAGAACGTTAAAAGATGAAAAATGAATGTCCTAAGGTGAGGTTCTTTCTGCCTATCACGGTATAGTAAATTTAAAAATGTAGATAATTTAAACATAGATTTAATCATTTTCTATTTTGGATTCAATTAAAATCTCATGTAACGACTAACTTTTCAATTTTAGCATAAATTTTAAAGGCGAAACGTCAAACTGATAGCCAAGTTTTGTAATTCTGTTAGTTGTTCAGATTTATATTTGGAATTTCAATGCTAACAGTTATTTTCTTATAAAATTAATTAATATATAGTTAGGAACCTCTTTTTAAAAAGAGAATAGTTTGGATGATAAAGACTGTAAGGGTGTTGTAATTAGGACTACTCGGTGATTACTATACTAAGAGCGATAAACTTTAAAATAATGTTCAAAAGTGCTTTATATGGTTTAATTTTTTTAGCTTCACGCTTTATTTTGTACATGGCAGGGTAGGCAGAGAACTGCAGGAACCGTTGTTACTCTTTTTCTTAGTCGCTGCTTTCTCCGTCCCCGCTTTCCGCCTTTTTCGAGGCATTACATGTTGAGTGGCAGAGCTCAACGCCGCCTTTTTCCTAGTTGCCAGAGCAAAGAAAACGAAAATCGAATAATTCATCTTCTCCGACTGGGAATCGAACCCAGAAACCGTTGCGTTACAGGTAGACGTTGCACCTCTACCTCTGACAGTCCTCAATGTAATATAATGCTACGCCTCTACGCCACGGCGGCGAGGGAACTGCAGAACCATACGAACCTAGTGTTAAGACACTCCGTTACTCCGTCCCCGCTCTCCGCCGTTTTCGAGACATTGCGTGTTGAGTAGCGGAACTCAACGCCGCCCTTTGCCTTAGTTGCCAGAGCGAAGAAAATGGAAGTAGAAAAATCCATCTTCCCCGACTGGGGATCGAACCCAGAAACCGTCGCATTACAGGCAGACGTTGCGCCTCTGCACCACGACGGTCCTATATTATATATATCACGCATAAGCGTGAGATATATAATATAGGACCGTCGTGGCGAAGTGTGAATGAGTATAAACTCATTTCCACCCTTCAACTTCAGCTCCTTAATACTTATCAAGTATATCGAGGTGTACGATGCTTCAGTAGGATTTTGCTAAATACGTCATTATATTAGTAAAAAGTTCTCGTGACTGGATTTTGATACTTTAACTGTAGCAGCAAGACTGCGACTGCGACGGTTATAGATTTTATTCCCATATGAAGAATTGAATTGCCACGGAGTGTTTTAACACTAAGTTCCGTCTTTACTTCAGCTTCACTCTGTTCCCTGAAAATAACTGATTAGGTTATTTGCAGGATACAGTTTAAAGCTGAAAAAGAAATCAGATCTACATAGAATCCAAATAAAACGCCTTTAACATAAAAAACAGTCACCACTAATCTCAAGGGATGAAAAAATAAAAAAAGCGTAGTCAAATTTCCGCTTCAATTAAATATAAAGAACCGCAATATTAACCCAACTCTCTCTGTTTCTATATAAAAAAAAAGTTTATTAAAATTACGTTGCAAAAAATGGACGCGCAAAAAAGTTATTGTAACTTTCATCCGTCCGTAATGTCTCTAGAGTTTTTTATTTTGCTAACTGAATTCTAAAATATTCTTTTTTTTTGAGGATTATCTTTAATTATGGTAATCATAAATAATCGTCCGTCGTGGCGCAGAGGCGCAACGTCTGCCTGTAACGCGACGTTTACTGGGTTCGATCCCCAGTCGGAGAAGATGGATTTTTCTATTTTCATTTTCTTCGCTCTGGCATCTAAGGCAAAGCGCGGCGTTGAGTTCCGCCACTCAACACGCAATGCCTCGAAAACGGCGGAAAGTGGGGATGGAGTAAGCAGGGACTAAGTAACGGAGTGTCTTAACACTAGGTTCTTATGGTTCCTGCAGTTCCCTCTGCCTACCCTGCCATGTGCGGGATAAAGCGTGAAGCTAAAAAAAAAAAAAAATATTATATAATTAAAATTAATAATATAAGCATTTTACGAATTATTTTATTTTTTTTTTACTTTTTCGTGACTGTACGCAATGAATTATTGTAGAAAGCATCAGAGTAAAAAGTCACATTGTCCAAAAATGCATAGAATACAATTTATTTATTTTTTATATAGAACAAAATACTTAATATTACTCTGTTTTCCAATTTTCACTCTAATCTATAAAACATTTAATATTGATTGGCGTAAGTAAACGGCGCACATTGTCCATCTACACAAAATGCAAAATGGAAATTATGTAACCTAACACATAAGTTATAGCCAAAAAAGTAAACTCACAATAATTTCTATAATATTGATTATTAAATATAAATACCAAAGTTTCTCGTTTCCGTACATGCTAATTTCAAATTTCCATACTAAGTAATACTTTATATACATTGTTATGACTTCAACAAATAATATATACACACACAGACACACACACACACTAACACACACATATACACACACAGACAAATATTTATATATTTACTTATTACTCTTGTCCGTATGTAGATATTCCCCTACTTATAATATTTTAGGTCATATCTAGAATGTAGGTCTTCATACTGCGATACACATGCACCAAACACGTGCGCTTTTACATTTGACGTGATGTCGCGAACAGAATATATTTAAATTTATATACAAATGTAAAATAAAAGTTATGTTAGTTGTTTTATACGGAAAACAAGTAGTGCTTTCCTAAGTAGTTATTTTACTGCATAACACATACAGTCTATATCGCAATTAAAAAAGAGAGAAAATAATATTGTTACACCACTGTCTACGATTTGTGGCATAATTTGTTATAGTTCAAAGATGACTAAGGTTTATACTTCTTATTATAAATTTTACTACGATCCGACCCGGCTTCGTCCAGATCTAATGAATCACGATCAATACTAAACTAAATATCAAATCTAAATAATTACTTTTTTTGTCATTAAGCGAAACAAACATATTACAAATATATATATAAATATATATATATATATATATATATATATATATATATATATACATATATATATATATATACATATATATATATATATATATATATATATATATATATATATATATATATATATATATATATATATATATATATATATATATATATATATATATATATATATATATATATATATATATATATATATATATATATATATATATATATATATATATATATATATATATATATATATATATATATATATATATATATATATATATATATATATATATATATATATATATATATATATATATATATATATATATATATATATATATATATATATATATGGTTTTTGTTTTTTAAGTTTCCGAAACCAAACGAACATACATATGTGGGAGTGGAAAGCTAGTACGAGTATGATCCATGGCCACAGTACGCAGAGGTAATTTCCTTGCCCGTAGCGCTGTGATGTAACTCAACGCCGCTGTTGAATGAATAAGATGGTTGGCGCGGTTTGGAGTCCTACTGCGTTCAAGTTTTGATATGTTTTCTTTAAGTGTTTTTTCTATCCTCACTGTGCATTTTAAAAAATCCTAAAAATATTTAATAAAAATAGCATTCTCTCTCGCCAAACGATTGTTCTTTGTAATGGTCTTTGTGTAGCGGAGATTTGTAAAAATCTCCCTACAGACATGCTAACAACAAAATAAGTTGTATAAAGCATATAAGAATTTCAAAGCGGCGTTATGTAGAACGCATGGCTTAATGGTGAGAGCGCTTGCACGGTTCGCAAGAGGGTGCAGGTTCCAGACCCGCTGTGTTCAAGTTTTTATGTTTTCTTTAAGTAGACTGCTATTATATACAGTACATAACAATAAATCTTTATTTTCTAAAGTCCTTAGTGCTCGTCCAAGTTACTCAGAGACAGTCATTGGGGGTTCGATTTCCACTCAGAGAGTGAT
Source organism: Dione vanillae (assembly GCA_037178615.1). Lineage (NCBI taxonomy): Eukaryota > Metazoa > Arthropoda > Insecta > Lepidoptera > Nymphalidae > Dione > Dione vanillae. Next base: position 282,533 of record JAZFAU010000258.1, read on the forward strand.
TATTTTCTCCCTTCCTCTCTGTTCTAAGGACAAAACAAACGTTTAGTCGAGACTAAACGTTTGTTTTGTATCGAGGATAAGTGAGTGTAGAATGAAGAAGGGAGTGACTTAGCACTATATAGCTACCTGAGCTGAAAAATTTGTGTTTAATAAAAAATACTTTCATACTACAGTGAAGATATTTAGTACAATAAACAACTGAATCTGCCTATTATTCAATGATTAAAGAATTTAAAGAAAGCCCAAATTACAAAGACGAGTCATGAATTTTTATGATTTCATTTTGCGAGCAAATTTGTGGGCGAGCTTTTCTAAATTAATGTTGTTTTAATAATAAGGGGAGCATAACAATATTTATTACTATAGGAAATTTAACAATTTTTGCGTCAAATTATCATCTCAATTTTTGTTTTCCTGAGTAAAACAGAAAATTTAACATTATTTTCCAAATTCTATATGAATTTCAGGAAATGCGGGGACAGAGAAAGCAGGGACTAAGCAACGAACTGTCTTAACACTAGGTTCCCACGGTTCCTGCGGTTCCCTCTGCCTACCCTGCCATGTGCGGGATAAAACGTGCAGCTACAAAAAAAAATGAAGTAAGCAAAAAGTATTACAAAACACTCTGTCTTCTGCTTTATATTTCATATATAAATAGAGTTCTCTCTTTTATATATAAATAGACACTATTTAGTTTATGTTTAAATATGACGATTTCATGAGTTCGTCCATTTGTTTTCTGGCTTTAGAGAAAGATACCTTCGTTTGATGTATCCCATTTTCGACTTTTGGCAGAAAGTAAGGTTTAAATTCGCTTCTCAAAACGCAATGCCTTAAAAGCAGAAAGCGAGGAGCGGAGTGTCGTAACACTGTGTCCCCATTTCTGCCGTGAGTGGGATACCTTGGGAAGCTTATTCTTATTGTCGGTAACATATTTGTTTACTATTACGAGACAAAATATATACGAGTATAATAGTCCTAATTATGTCTCCGTGAGGACCGTCGTGGCGCAGAGGCGCAACGTGTGCCTGTAACGCGACGGTTTCTGGGTTCGATCCCCAGTCGGAGAAGATAGATTTTTCTATTTTCATTTTCTTCGCTCTGGAAAACTAGGCAAAGCGCGGCGTTGAGTTCCGCCCCTCAACAAGCAATGTCTCGAAAAAGGCGGAAAGTGAGGACGGAGAAAGCTGGGACTAAACAACGGAGTGTCTTAACACTAGGTACCCACGGTCCCTGCAGTTCCCTCTGCCTACCCTGCCATGTGCGAGATAAAAGCGTGAAGCTAAAAAAAAAATTATTTCTCCTGCTGGTAAAATGAAGTATAAATGAAAATATTTATCTTACAAAGTTCATATTAAAGGAAGAAACAAAAAACCGTAGAAACTCAGTATTTTTTAAAAGGAAATGTCAAGTAATATCCAGTATGAAGCAGCTCGTATAAACTGTACCACGTGACGACACCATTAGTTTTAATAAAGCTTTCTTCAAATGTGAACTTTGTGACATTTATAATAAAGAATAATTTTGTTCAAATTGTTACAGTGAAAATTTGTAGCTCTAGAGCTAATTGAGTATATTTAAGTTTTTATTGTAAAGCTCGTGTAGGATAAAGAGCTTTCTGGTTTATTTGTATATATATGTATATATATATATATATATATATATATATATATATATATATATATATATATATATATATATATATATATATATATATATATATATATATATATATATATATATATATATATATATATATATATATATATATATATATATATATATATATATATATATATATAAATATATATATATAAATATATATATATATATACGGTTTGCTGCTGGTTTACGGTTTGATGCTGGTTTTTCACAAATAGGATACGACACACTATACACTATACACTCCCACATATGTATGTTCGTTTGGTTTCGGAAACTTAAAAAACAAAAACCATATATATATATATATATATATATATATATATATATATATATATATATATATATATATATATATATATATATATATATATATATATATATATATATATATATATATATATATATATATTATATATATATATATATATATATATATATATATATATATATATATATATATATATATATATAATATATATATATATATATATATATATATATATATATATATATATATATATATATATATATATATATATATATATATATATATATATTATATATATATATATATATATATATATATATATATATATATATATATATATATATATATATATATATATATATATATATATATATATATATATATATATATATATATATATATATATATATATATATATATATATATATATATATATATATATATATATATATATATATATATATATATATATATATATATATATATATATATATATATATATATATATATATATATATATATATATATATATATATATATATATATATATATATATATATATATATATATATATATATACAGTTAGGTGCAGAACTGAGTCAATACGTCGTCATTATTAGATTATATGAATTATATCAATATTTATTAAAAATGTTAAAAGAAATTTATATTAGAATTTAAAACTATATCCCTCTAGTTAATAGCCCATATAGATATTGTCCCGTAAATACGTTTCAAAACGTTGGAGTATTTGAAAATGATAGACTCACTTTTGCACCGTTCTATATTCAATTGTATGCTCAAGTAATAAACTTGTTAAGATTTGTTAGAATTTGTGAGGAAATTTGAATTTCGCCTTGTTTATTGTTCAGTATCATTCTACATCGCATAAGAGTCGCATCCGCTTGTTTTGAAAATAATAATAAACACTATTTTTTTATCATGAGAGCAACTTCAAAGTCCGTTGTAGAATCTGCTACAGAGTTGCTTCAAAGCGGGAAATCGACAAGAGTTATTGCTCAAAAGTTAAATGTAAGTCAATCCACAGTACAGAGAATAAGAGCAAAGTGTAAATTTCCTATGCCAAAAAATGTTGGTGGTCGTACCAAAAAGTTATCTGATAGAGAGGTAAGAAAAGTTATTTACTACTTAAGATCTAATAAAGCGTCTTCAGCATCAGAGGCGGCGGCACTTTTAAGGGAAGACACCGGCACGTCAGTGAGTAAGTGGACTGTTCGTCGGTCATTACACAAAATGAATATGCGAGCTGTAGAGTAGAAAAAGAAACCGCTCCTTACGAAGAAAAACATTAAAGCAAGAAATTGTTTCGTAAAACAGTACATTAAGTGGACTGAATGTGATTGGATGAAGGTTATTTGGTCCGATGAGACCAAAATTAATAGATACAGCACAGACGGGCGGCAATGGTCATGGAAGAAAAAGGGTGAACCATTACAATCACAGGATTTCATTCAAACGGTGAAACACGGTGGTGGTAATATCAAGCTGTGGGGATGTCTGACAGCTTATGGTGTGGGACCAATTCACAAAATCGATGGAAATATGGATGGTAAAATGTATCTCAACATTCTTAAGACACATCTGATGACAGCTGTAGAAAATATGCCGTATCCTGTTAATGAAGCCGTATTCCAACAGGATAACGACCCAAAGCATACATCGAAAATAGTAAAAGATTGGCTTAATAAGCAAAATTTTCAAGTCCTCCCATGGCCATCACAGAGTCCTGACATCAATCCCATAGAAAATTTATGGGCATACTTGAAAAACATGCTTTTAAACAAATATAAAGCACCACCACCGAACTTAAACATTCTCTGGGAGCGAGTACAAGAACAGTGGCACAAAATCCCATCAAATTATTATGAAAAACTAGTAAAAAGTCTAGAAAGTAGAGTACAAGCAGTTAAAAAAGCAAAAGGTTATTGGACCAAATATTAAAAATACGTTTTTATTACATTTTGCGACTGGTGCAAAAGTGAAGCAATTGTAATCGTGGTGATTTTATTTCAAAACCAGGTTTATGATTGTCAGTTTTTGTTGATGAATACCTAAACAAATAAAGATTTCAAATATTAAAATAAATTTTTTATTTTGTAAATAATGACTATTCTATAAACCTATTTTTATAATAATGTAAGGTATTGACTCAGTTCTGCACCTAACTGTATATATATATATATATATGTTAACGGCCAAACCCGATTTCAGGACAAACTAGTTTTGCCTAGGCTCAACTAGTTCTTCCTATACGCGGTAGGATTAACCAGTATAGCCTAGTCCAAACTAATTTGTCCTAAGCCCGATAGGATGGACCAGTTTAGGCTAGGTTAGGTTAGGTTAGGTTTTTTTTTCTCTGACATGAGAATCAGAGATCTTGTACATCTATTTTTATTGTTTAGTTTTGATTTTGGAAAGTTTAGAGTTTAGTAGAGAAAAAAAAACCTAACCTAACCTAACCAAGCCTAAACAACTAGTTTAGGCTTGGTTAGGTTAGGTTAGGTTTTTTTTCTCTATCCTATCGGCCTTAGAACAAATCAGTTTGGACTAGGCTATACTGGTTAATCCTATCGCGTATAGGAAGAACTAGTTTAGCCTAGGCAGAACTTGTTTGTCCTGAAATCGGGTTTGGCCGGTAACATATATATATATATATATATTTATATATATATATATATATATATATATATATATATATATATATATATATATATATATATATATATATATATATATATATATATATATATATATATATATATATATATATATATATATATATATATATATATATATATATATATATATATATATATATATATATATATATATATATATATATATATATATATATATATATATATATATATATATATATATATATATATAGGTTTTTGTTTTAAGTTTCCGAAACCAAACGAACATACATATGTGGGAGTGGAAAGCTAGTACGAGTATGATCCATGGCCAAAGTACGCAGAGGTAATTTCCTTGCCCGTAGCGTTGTGGTGTAACTCAACGCCGCTGTTGAATGAATGAGATGATTGATGAAATATATTTACTTAAAAAGCAGTTATTATTTTAAAATCACAAGCAGATACTTCCTTTGTATTTAAAATTATTGATTACTAATTTTACTATATGTAAAAAATGAAATATAAATAAATCGTATCCTATTTGTGAAAAACCAGCATCAAACCGTTGCAAAAATTCAAACGTCTAAGCATATCAGACAACAGAAATCGACTTTGTTTTGTACTATGTAGTAAATTTTTTAAGTCTACTTGCTATATGAGTTAAGAGAATAATGTCACGCAATGTACGTACATGAAATATATGAATAAATAACAAAAACATATATTATAGTATAATTTTTACGTACAGTTATAACTTTCAACATATACTTTTTTGATGATCGTAAATTAAAATTGCAACTACACAGTTGCATAAATGTATATATTTCAAAGGTGTTTTTATTTTGTAGAAGTTATTAAAAAAGCTCGGCTGTATACGACTGAAAGCTCCCCATTGAGATCTAACTTGATGCAGATAGCACACGTTCCTCTTAATTAGCGATAGCTAACTGTATACAAAACAGATAGTAAAATGGGAGTATTAATTTTGAGATTCCCTATATATATATATATATATATATATATATATATATAATATATATATATATATATATATATATATATATATATATATATATATATATATATATATATATATATATATATATATATATATATATATATATATATATATATATATATATATATATATATATATATATATATATATATATATATATATATATATATATATATATATATATATATATATATATATATATATATATATATATATATATATATATATATATATATATATATATATATATATATATATATATATATATATATATATATATATATATATATACATATATATACAAATAAACCAGAAAGCTCTTTATCCTACACGAGCTTTACAATAAAAACTTAAATATACTCAACTAGCTCTAGAGCTACAAATTTTCACTGTAACAATTTGAACAAAATTATTCTTTATTATAAATGTCACAAAGTTCACATTTGAAGAAAGCTTTATTAAAACTAATGGTGTCGTCACGAGGTACAGTTAATACGAGCTGCTTCATACTGGATATTACTTGACATTTCCTTTTAAAAAATACTGAGTTTCTACGGTTTTTTGTTTCTTCCTTTAATACTGAACTTTGTAAGATAAATATTTTCATTTATACTTCCTTTTACCAGCAGGAGAAATAATTTTTGTTAGCTTCACGCTTTTATCTCGCACATGGCAGTGTAGGCAGAGGGAACCGGAGGGACAGTAGGTACCTAGTGTTAAGACCCCCCGTTGTTTAGTCCCAGCTTTCTCCCGTCTTCACTTTCCGCCTTTTTCGAGGCATTGCTTGTGAGTGGCGGAACTCAACGCCGCGATTTGCCTAGTTATCCAGAGCGAAGAAAATGGAAATAGAAAAATCTATCTTCTCCGACTGGGGATCGAACCCAGAAACCGTCGCGTTACAGGCAGCCGTTGCGCCTCTGCGCCACGACGGTCCTCACGGAGAAATAATTAGGACTATTGCGTATATATATTTTGTCTCGTAATAGTAAACAAATATGTTACCGACAATAAGAATAAGCTTCCCAAGGTATCCCACTCACGGCAGAAATGGGGACACAGTGTTAAGACACTCCGCTCCCCGCTTTCTGCTTTTAAGGCATTGCGTTTTGAGAAGCGGATTTCAAAGGCGCCTTACTTTTTCCCAAAAGTCGAAAATGGGATACATCAAACGAAGGTATCTTTCTCTAATGCCAGAAAACAAATGGACGAACTCATGAAATCGTCATAATTAAATATAAAATAAATAGTATCTATTAATATATAAGACAGAGAACTCTATTTATATATGAAATAGAAAGCAGAAGACAGAGTGTTTTGTAATACTTTTTGCTTACTTATTTTTTTTTTGTAGCTGCACGCTTTATCCCGCACATGGCAGGGTAGGCAGAGGGAACCGCAGGAACTGCGTGGGAACCTAGTGTTACGACACTCCGTTGCTTAGTCCCTGCTTTCTTCGTCCCCGCATTTCCTGAAATTCTTATAGAATTTGGAAAATAATGTTAAATTTTCTGTTTTACTCAGGAAAACAAAAATTGAGATGATAATTTGACGCAAAAATTATTAAATTTCCTATAGTAATAAATATTGTTATGCTCCCCTTATTATTAAAACAACATTAATTTAGAAAAGCTCGCCCACAAATTTGCTCGCAAAATGAAATAATAACAATTCATGACTCGTCTTTGTAATTTGGGCTTTCTTTAAATTCTTTAATGATTGAATAATAGGCAGATTCAGTTGTGTATTGTACTAAATATCTTCACTGTAGTATAAAAGTATTTTTTATTAAACACAAATTTTTCACCTCAGGTAGCTATATAGTGTTAAGTCACTCCCTTCCTCATTCTACACTCACTTATCGAGACTAAACGTTTGTCTTGTCCCTAGAATAGAGGGGAAGGGAGAAAATAATCACTCTCTGAGTGGAAATCGAACCCCCAATGACTGTCTCTGAGTAACTTGGACGAGCACTAAGGACTTTAGGAAATAAAGATTTATTGTTATGTACTGTATATAATTAATAGCAGTCTACTTAAAGAAAATTCTCTCTCGAACCTGCGCCCTCTTGCGAATCGTGCAAGTGCTGCCATTAAGCCATGCGTTCTACATCACGCCGCGTTGAAATTCTTATATGCTTTTATACAACTTATATCGTTGTTAGCATCTCTGTAGGGAGATTTTTACAAATTTCCGCTACCCAAAGACCATTACAAAGAACAATCGTTTGGCAAGAGAGAATGTTATTTTTATTAAATATTTTTAGGATTTTTTAAAGTGTTAATGCACACTGAGGATAGAAAAAACACCCGCGCCCTCTTGCGAACCATGCAACCACTCTCACCACTGAACCATGCGCTCTACATCACGCCGCAACGAAATTCTTATATGCTTTATACAACTAAGAGGGCGCGGGTTCGATTCTCGCTGCGTTCAAGTTTTGTTAGATTTTCTTTAAGTATTTTTTCTATCCTCTGTGTGGATTAACATTTAAAAAATCATAAAAATATTTAATAGTATTCTATTTAAAAAAGTACAATATGAATAAATTATCTACTTAGAATTTTATTTTTGTTTCAATTAATATATTCCTCCTATCATATTCCTATCCCATAAAATATTCATTTTTAAACAACACAGTGATAATGGTAGCATAAGTATAAGCGATATAAAAATATCAGCGCCCTAGAAACTTAAGAGAGCTTTAAAGCATAAATTGTGTAAGTTTTTTAAATCTAGGACACCTGTTTTCTTATAAACTTTATATAAAATGATGACAAAATCTTGTTCTAAGGTAAAATTGAAGGTATCTTAAGTGCTAGCTTATGTGAGTTTTCAAAAGTGTTTTAACCGAGACTATCTAGTCATAATTCGAGGCCTGATGCTCTCTTGTGAAAATTCCACACACACACACACACACATCTTCACGCTCTATCCTTCGCGGGGTAGTCGGAGAGAAAGGACAACTCCACTGTCATTAACCTCTTCATACATGCTCTCCGTGGAGCTCTCATGCTTTTTACGTTATATATATATATATATATATATATATATATATATATATATATATATATATATATATATATATATATATATATATATATATATATATATATATATATATATATATATAGCTCTAAATAAATAAGCAAGCAAAATTGACCGCCTGAAGCGTCGGAAATAACTTCGCTAACCAAAGTAGCTGAGTTAACTTTCTTATTAATGTAAACATTTCAGGAAACTTTTTCGCTCAAATATACATTCTTCTTCTATATTTTTGGGATCAGCAAGATCAGTTTCCCATGTATAATTCTGTTTTTTAGTTTTTCCATATTCAGATGCAACTAATTTATGAGATCTTAATCATGCTTGTCATTGATTAAGATTTATCGTAATGAATATATGAAGTCACATCCTTATTAACAACATAATATTTCGCCTTTCAAGGCACTATGTGTTGAGTGGCGGCACTAATCGTAGTTATTTTTTTCTTGTTATAAAAGCTAAAAAAATTATTCATTCTCCCTGAGTGGGAACTGAACCCACAAACCGTCGCGTTTAGAGGAAGCTTATGCCTCTCCGTCACGACGGTCTTCATAATATATCGTACAACGTATATATTACATTGTATAAACTAATTCTTTTAAAATATAATTTCTATTATAAACAGCGAGGCCAGGAAAGCTATTTTATTACAAGCAAAGAAGATTCATAGAATATGACATTTTGCTGGGGCATCAATTTTGGGCAATCTTAGCCGCAGATGTCGACCGACTTAGACAAATAACGGCCGTATCTAGAGATACCATGATATAAATATTTTTAGGATAAATATAGTGGATTGTCATATTTATATTTAGATATGTGAAAATATGTCATTTGTATGTGATCTTTTCTCTCAATATCTTTTACAATATATTTATTTTCAAATATTAAACGTTTTATAAGCCGAGTTGCAAAATATGAAATTGTCTGTATGAAACTTTTTTTCAAAACTATAACACTTATATTGTTGATACTTGGTAAGTTGTATTTATTAATTTCTTAAACCAATAACCAATTGAGGACCGTCGTGGCGCAGAGGCAGAACGTCTGCCGGTAACGCGATGGTTTCTGGGTTCGATCCCCATTCGGGGAAGATGGATTTTTCCAATTCCATTGTCTTCGCTCTGGTAAACTAGGCAAAGCGCGGCGTTGTGTTCCGCCACTCAACGGTAGGCAGAGGGAACTGCAGGAACCATAAGAACCTAGTGTTAAGACACTCCGTTACTTACTCCCTGCTTACTCCGTCTCCACTTTCTGCCGTTTTCGAGGCATTATTGCGTGTTGAGTGGCGGAACTCAACGCCGCGCTTTTGCCTTAGATGCCAGAGCGAAGAAAATGGAAATAGAAAAATCCATCTTCTCCGACTGGGGATCGAACCCAGTAACCGTCGCGTTACAGGCAGAAGTTGCGCCTCTGCGCCACGACGGTCCTCAACTATTATTTTCTAATAATAAATACATATATAAGTGGCGAAGTAAATAATATTTTAATATTACTTCGGGGCGTGGCCTGCTCGGTGGCAACAACAATACGCCAACATTATTTTTTGTGTTAAATTATATGACTAGGTCTACAGGAAGAAAGAACGCAATTTTCTTAAATTTACAACCAAAATAAAGCAAAAGACACTCGCATTTTGTATTGCGTAGACTGAAACGTTTCATTTTCTTTGTGCTCCAAGAAACTATGGATATTTGTAGTTAATTTTAGATTACTTCATTCACGCGTTGTCAAGCTACCCAAAAAAGCTACACAAACAGCTTGTTTGATTCTTCAGAACGTACCAAAATATATTGAACTAACATATTATTTACACCAGCACTAGATTAAAGTTAAAATATTTCTAATAATAATAATAACACTTTATTGCACACAAGAAAATGAGAAGAAGAAATTCAAATAATACATATTATGTGCAATGACTGCATTATCACTACAATAAAATACAAAAAACAAAGAAGAAAAGGGACGGTACAAAAAAAAAAGCGTTACTCTAACTTTACTATTATATACATATTACATACATACATACATACATACATATATACATACATACATATATACATACACACATAAATACATAAATGTACGTAACATACGTGATAACATAATTATCATTATAGGGAATACTGACTTAGGTAGTACCTAATTTTTAAGCTTACGCTTAAATATACCAACCGTATGATATTTTCTGATTTCTTCTGGTAGCGCATTCCAGAGTTTCAATGTTTTAATAGTGAAAGAGTCTCCATAGCATTTGGTGCGGGAAAGAGGGACTTCTAGGAAATTGTTATTGTGGGAACGGAGTTTCTGGGAGTGAAGGGAGCTCGACCCCAAGAACTTAAATCATTCTTTGAGGTACAATGGAGTGACATGATGGTACAGGATAGTGTAGAGGAGAGAAAGAGAATGTAGATTCCGCCAGTCTTTAAAAGTTAGCTAATTTAGTTGGGTATGGTATTGTGATACGTGATCGTACTTCTTCAGACCAAAGATGAACCTAATTGTGATATTTTGCATCCGTTCAAGTTTATTTAGCAGTACTTGAGATAAATCTAAGTAGCACGAGTCAGCGTAATCGAGTATAGGAAGAAGAAGTGTTTGAGAAAGAGATATTTTAGTTTTTAATGGCAACAAGTTTTTCCATCTTCTTAGACTTACTATAGCGCAAAAGATCTTACGGCTAAGCTTAGAAATTTGAGGCGACCAGGAGGATGTACTGTCCAAAGTGATTCCCAAATTCACCACACTAGCACTTTGCTCTAAACAAATATTGTCAAATAAGATTGGAGGAAGAGGAGAAGGAATTTTGAATATTTGTTTAGAGGTTCCAAATACACAAACTTTAGATTTATTTGGATTTATAGACAGCCCAAACGACCTACACCAGTTGCTAATGATCTGTAAATTTGAATTGATAATGTCAATCGCCCTGGGTATGTCGCCTATCGAGGCAGCCTGATAAATCTGCAAATCATCAGCATAAAGATGATATGACGATGTTAAGTGCTGAGTAAGAGTGTTAATGAAAATGGAAAACAGCAAAGGAGACAGCACACCTCCCTGTGGAACGCCTGCTATGATATTACATTGAGAAGTTTTCTTACCGTCAAATGTAATGCACTGAGTGCGGCCACGAAGGTACGAAGAAAACCATTCAGTTGCTTTTGGCAAAATATTAACAGATTTTAAAATGGCTAAAAGAATATCGAAATCTATTGTGTTGAATGCGTTAGAGAAATCTAACAAAACAAGAACAGTAATTTGCTGATTGTCAAAACTATATCTAATATCATCACAGACTTTGTTGAGTGCAGTTACTGTGCTATGTCCTGGGCGGAATCCGGACTGGAAGGGGGAAAGTATATTGTTATTGTGTAGGAAGCGGTATAATTGTTCGTGTGCTATTCGCTCTAAGACTTTAGAAAGGAAAGGAAGTATGGAAATGGGACGGTAATTTGAAAAGGAAGTAGGGTTGGATATTTTTGGTAAAGGAATTACTAGTGAATGCCGTCAAGTTTCAGGGAATTCACTAGAAGAAAGTGAGTAATTATAAATATGACACAGGACGGGAAGAATAGAATCAAGACTAAGCAAGATCATACGTCGACTTATACCATCGCAACCGATAGCATCAGATTTGATGGCTAACACATGTCTTCGTATTTCTGTTGTTGTGACAGATGTAAAAAAGAAGGGATTTGTTGAAGGGATAGGGAGTGAAGATATAGATTGAAGGGTTTTAATTTTCGTGTTATTGTCCATCAGATCGATAGCCGTAAAATGTCTGTTGAGCAAGTCTAAATCCGTACAGTTGTTTAAGACAGTATCACGAACGCGCCTACCTCCTATTCCCATTGCATTCCATTCTTTATCAGATTAATTAATCAAAAATAACTTAATAACACATATTTTTATATTGATGTACTTTATTAATCTATATCCGTGAGTAGTTGAAAGACGTAACTAAGCGCCGTATTTTGTCTTGGTATAAAAGCTGAATTCAGCTGAATATAGAAATAACAAAATCATTACTACGACAGCTTCAATTCACTTTGCGTATGCGAAAATATGTATTTCAAATATATATTTTTTTACTATCTCATAATTAAGCGAAATGTTCATTAATATAAAAAAAATCGTAGTATAATAATATAAAAGAGGGGATGGAGAAAAGCAGGGAGTAAGCAACGGAGTGTCTTAACACTAGGTTCACATGGTTCCTGCAGTTTTCTCAGCCTACCCTGCAATATGCAGGATAAAGTGTGAAGCTAGAGAGAGCTAGAGAAAAAATAAATAAAATAAATATTAAATAGTCGTAAAAATTAGTAGAACGTAGCTGTTACCCACACATATGCGCTTCGTTTTATCACCTTAACTCTTTTAGTAAAGTTAAAAATCTTTTTGGTTAAATAGTTTTGAAATTTTAATAGTTTTGACATTGAAAAACGTGCGCAGAAATGTTTTTCAAACATATCCAGTTGACTATTTTGTAAATTTTGTTTAATTAATAATCAATTGAACTGAACTGTTCGAGGGCCGTCGTGGCGCAGAGGCGTAAGCAACTGCCTGTAAACGCGACGGTTTGAGGGTTAGATTACCACTCAGGGAAGATGGATTTTTTTATTTTCATTTTCTTCGCTCTGGAAACTAGGCAAAGCGCCGCGTTAAGTTCCGCCACTCAACACGCAATGCCTCGAAAAAGGAAAGTGGAGACGGTGAAAACAGGAACTAAGCAACGGAACGTTCATACGGTTCCTGCAGTTCTCTCTGCCTACCCTGCAATATGCGGGATAAAGCGTGAAGCTATAAAAAAATTTAAAAAGCCTGAGTACTTCGCCTCTCTAAGTGCAAGCGATTATAAGGTTCTACAAATAATATATATTGATATAAGTACAATAAAGAAATATACACCCGCATATAAAACAAAATCGATATGTCCTTAACTCCCAAACTGTGTGGTATCCTCTGGTTTATCCAAGCACCTGGACCCTTATTGATTTACGTAATTACTTTGCTTGCCACCGGCGATATAGACAGTGCAAACTTCAAGTAATCTAATATTAATACTCGTAAGTGTTTATGTTAAGAAAATCTAGTGCCAGAACTCTCTGTTCATTGTAATTATAAGAGTTTATGTTGGTGGCGTAACTTAACTCCGCGCTTTATCTCAGCAGATGTGGAAGTCAAAATTATTGAAATATAACCATCTTAAAATATAAACATTTTTAGAATTGCAATCGAACTGTTGTTGATTTTGTCTAAGATTTTTTCACATTTTAAATGTAAATAGATATTAATTTTATTAAATCAAATTAAAACAATACTTTATTTATTTAAAAATAAACAAATAAATAAATCCTTTTTTATTTATTGTGTTTTTATCCTTATCTCGTATGTCTTGGGCAGGAGGTGAAATACTAAATGTCATACATTCAGTATTTCACCTCCTGCCCAATCCATCAAATATTTTTATTTTAGGTGGCAAAACTTGACACCGTGCTTTATTTAAGCGAGTATATGAAAAGAAAATAAATTTATATTTCATATTTTAAACTAATATTTTCAGAAAATAACACCCTTTAATAGATGTAATATTTTAAAGTATTATAAAATATTTTTTTTTTAGCTTCACGCTTTATCCCGCGCATGGCAGGGTAGGCAGAGGGAACTGCAGGAACCATAAGAACCTAGTGTTAAGACACTCCGTTACCTAGTCCCTGCTTACTCCGTCCCCACATAAAATATTGTAATATAATATTTTTATTCTACACGCAGTCATTCTCCCTATAAAAAAAATAGTGTAATGCAATAAAGTAGTGTTAAATTATATTTTACCATATTATACTCATTTATGTATATTATTTTATAGGCTTTGTAGGCTACGCATCGATGAGTGCCGCTCCTCATCACACTGTCTCAAATTCATCTCACAGGATAAAATATGATGTTAAATAAAATAACTTTTCGCACTTTTAATATCAGAAAAGCTGAAGCGTATTAGGTATATGTTATTATTTCATCACAACGAAAATGGCCTCTGCTGACTGTTCGGCCATTCTGTTCAGGCTGTCTGTTACTTTTCTTCATTAAGGAAAAAAATCAAAAATTAAAAAAAAAAATATTCATTCATTTCTTGAAGAGATCTCTACATAGCCGTAAGATCTCTATTTGATCATTGCTTCTATATTTTCAAAATTATCCAAGTGCTCTGACTAAAATATACGTTCTCACATTGATAGCACGTTATTCTATAAAACTTACTCTTTTTTTTATTTCACGTATGGTGGGCAGAGGGAACCGTAGATACCGTTGGAACCTAGTGCTAGAACACTCCGTTCGAAGGAACACAACGCCACGTTTGCCTAGTTGCCAGAGGGAAAAAATGAAAATCAAAATATCCATCTTTCCCAAGTGGGAATCGAACCCACAAACCGCCGTACAGGTGATACGCCTCAGCACCACGACGGACCTCAAAAACTTAGTTTTTGAGTTTTGAGTTGAAACAAATAAAAAGATGGAATCTTTGAAAGTAATAAAAAGCGCGCCTAAATATATTTCAAGCAAATCCAATTGAGTAACGAGTAGAATTAATTTAATCAATTACCAATTAATTTAATTGAACTCTTTACATAATTGACTATATACTTCATCAATCTGCGTTGTCGAAATCTTTAAAATGATACCAAAAGTAAAATTTCAGATTAACTTCGCCTCTTTAAGAGTGTACAGTTAAAACGCTTCCACAAATAATATATGAGAATGATAATAAGAAATATATATATATATATATATATATATATATATATATATATATATATATATATATATATATATATATATATATATATATATATATATATATATATATATATATATATATATATATATATATATATATATATATATATATATATATATATATATATATATATATATATATATATATATATATATATATATATATATATATATATATATATATATATATATATAGTAGGGCAACATAGTGTTATGACACTCCGTTTCTGCTTTGTATCGAGATTTCGCGTGTTGAGTGGCAGAATGCTGACTTTTGTCTTGATACCAGAATAAAGCAAATGATTATAATTTACGTCTTTGAATGGGAATTGTCTCGTCAGACGATCAGACGATGTACCACTGCGCCACGACGACGTAATATATATATATATATATATATATATATATATATATATATATATATATATATATATATATATATATATATATATATATATATATATATATATATATATATATATATATATATATATATATATATATATATATATATATATATATATATATATATATATATATATATATATATATATATATATATATATATATATATATATATCGCATATTATCGCTTCACGCTTTATTCCGCATATGGCATGGTAGGCAGAGGGAACTGCAGGGGCCGTGGGAACCTAGTGTTAAGACACTCCGTTGCTTAGTTCCTGCTTTCTCCGTTCCCGCTTTCCGCCCTTTTCGAAGCATTGCTTGTTCAGTGGCGGAACTAAACGCCTCGCTTTGCCAGAGCGAAAATATGGAAATCGAAAAATCCATCTTCTCCCACTGGGGATCGAACCCAGAAAGATGAGAGACAACACGTGTCTCACGTGTTTAATTTTATAAAAATATAGAAGACATGTTATTCTTAAGTTAATATGCATTTTTTAATATGTAGCGTAATTTAAAAGATTAAAGCCTATCTATGTGTTGTCATATATTTTTATTATTTATGTAAACATTTGCATTTTGTATGAATTGAATAAATAAGATACATATCTGCTATGTTATATAAATAAATATTTTTTTTTAATATTTTTGCTCTAACGTGTGTGAAATCGACCCTTCTCAATATAACGTCAAGGCGAAATCACTTAAATTATTCCCAGTTGTTTTCCAATCTGACAGATGTCATATGTTAAGTTAGCTTTTATATATATATATATATATATATATATATATATATATATATATATATATATATATATATATATATATATATATATATATATATATATATATATATATATACCACAAGTGAGAACGGACTATATACAAATAGGAAAATCTCCAAACTCATATTTTTCATGTTTTAAAACCAGAAAGAAACCACTACAAACTTATATTTGTAGTTCATTTCATACAAAATTAGTGACTACGACCGCAAATAGAAACTTGTAAATTTCTGAACCCATGGTGCGCGACTACTTGCACTTGACCGGATTTTGACTTGAAATACAACTGAAACAAAAATACTTCCTTTTATACGCAAGTATTGTATACTGTCAAGTACATAAGCCTTAAAGTGGCCTTACAAAGCGTAATCTTGCTGTTTGTCGTCCACTCTAAGGTTTACTTCTTCAGTCTCAAAAAAGACTTTAAATTTTCTTTGGAAGAAATGAAATATAGGTTCGTGAACGTTAGGATATTTAGGATTAGTAATATTATATGAAAGCTATTTATATGTAGACATATAGTAGCAAAACGGTCAGTCATACACTTAACTTGATTTGACTGACCATGTGACTGTTGTCAGTACAATGGCAAATGTGAGATATAGTTAAATTGCTAGTATCATAAAACTGATTTTATGATATTTTTTATATAACCTAAAGCTATGGGCTAATAATTTCGATGTTACCCACTGTAGTTGTAGTCATAATCATCTCGGATAGTAAAAATATGTCATGACTCATTCGTCATATAAGAAGTCAAAACTGTAGCGAAAAGAAAAGTTGCGCTTCGCCTTTTAATAGAGGAAGGGACCAAAAATAATTTATTCCTTCATGTAGGAATCAAACTCACAACCTATTTACGGTCTGTTGACGTACCACTACGCCACAATAGTTGTTTTAATTTTATATACAATTTATATTTTTTATATTCAGTAAAAAGTATTATAGAGGACTGTCGTAGCGTAGAGGTGTAACGTTTGCCTGTAACGCGACGGTTTCTGGGTTCGATTCCCTGTCGGGGAAGATGGATTTTTCTATTTCCATTTTCTTCGCTCTGGCACCTAGGCAAAGCGCGGCGTTGAGTTCCGCCACTCAACACGCAATGCCTCGAAAAAGGCGGAAAGTGGGGACGGAGAAAGCAGGGACTAAGCAACGGAGTGTCTTAACACTAGGTTCCAATAGTTCCTGCAGTTCCTTCTGCCTACCCTGCCATGTGCGGGATAAAACGTGAAGCTAAAAAAAAACAATAAAAAAAAGATATTCATAAAAATACGAGAGAAAAAAAAAGTACTTTGATGCTTAAATACCGCTAGGGACAAGACTTTTCATATCAAAAGGAAACCGGAAAGGATAGCAGCCGGGGTAATGAATCGGGGGATCGAAATAGAATTTAAGACGATCGCTCCATTTATCTGAACGATATTAAGCTGCTCCAATAGCGTTTTATTTTTTAGACATTTTCATTAAAATACAATTAAAATAAATTATATGTAAAAATAAATAAAAAGAAAATATTCAAAGAAGTCAAGATTTATCATCGGAGAAAAATATTATTATCTAATTACGGCTAAATACTCATATTTTTGTAAGAATTTACTTTACAGTTAGACATGTTAGATATTGTAGTATATATGGTGTGTGTATGATTAAACGTCGTAAGTAGGGACTTAAATATCATTTGAGGTGAATTTACTTATTGATTTGGATAGGCATTTGGTATTTTTATTTTTTTTAAGTGTTAATCTAAAGATTCTACTAACGATATCAATTGTATAAAGCATATAATAATTTCGACGCCAACTGATGCAAAACGCATGGCTTAGTGTCAAAGCGCTTGCACGATTTGCAAGAGGCGCAGTTTGAAATCCCGCTGCGTCCAATTTTTAAAATATTTTCTTTAGGCATATTTTACTTTATATTTAAATATTAAAGCTTGGCATTACTAAGACAAAGCAGTCTATAAACGGACAAGAAATAAAATAGTTATTTACCACTAGGTCAAACTATTTCTATATTTATCGAAGAAAGTAGCACGTGTGCTTTTATATTTTTCCTTATGATACGATATTATTATAGCCCGTAAAATATGTAAGGACCAAATGCTATACAAAGTTTTTTATAAGGGAAAAAATGTCAAAAAATGACAAAGTTATCGCACAAACGGTTATCATTCGCTCATCATCAGCTTATCATGAAACGTAAAAAGTAAAACTTCCATCAATGAGCCGTCAACAGTTCCAAATTGAGCACGTACAAAAGAAATCACTTTTCAAACAACTTTTCTTTTTTCAGGTAACGAGCGTGGCACAATGGCGGGGAGGAAACGGGCGGGTCCGGACACTGTCGCCCCTTTCACCTTAACAAAAGAAATAAACATAACTTAAAGTATACAAACTAAACACAATGTGAAAACATGAGAGTTGATATTGATATCGTACTGAGCGATACCCAAAATCTTACCCTGGACTTCAGAGATCTCTCCACATCGATGTATCTTACAGATTCTTACGTGAACAGAACTCTCGAGCTGAACGAGACTATAAACGATTTGGTTTATTACAACCAATTCGAAGACGAGCCGATCATCGTCTTCTTTGTAATTCTAAAATGCCTTATCATGCTATTTATTATCTTGGCAGCAATATTTGGAAACTTACTCGTAATAGTATCGGTGATGAGGCACAGGAAACTGAGGGTTATCACAAATTATTTTGTGGTATCCCTCGCTTTGGCTGATATGTTGGTAGCGATATGGGCAATGTGCTTCAACTTTAGCGTTGAGATTACAAATGGACAGTGGCTTTTTGGATACTTTATGTGCGATGTATGGAACTCCTTGGACGTATATTTTTCATCAGCGTCAATATTACATTTGTGTTGCATAAGTGTTGACAGATACTATGCGATCGTCCAACCTTTGGATTATCCTTTGATAATGACGACGAGCAAGCTTGGAATCATGCTAGCTGTGGTCTGGTGCAGTCCAGCTCTAGTGTCCTTCCTCCCAATCTTCATGGGATGGTACAGTACTCATGAGCATCTGTACTTCAGGAAAAAACATCCAAAAGTGTGTAGTTTCACAGTGAACAGAATATATGCAGTGATATCCAGCAGTGTTAGTTTTTGGATTCCCGGAGTGATAATGCTGTATATGTATTATCGAATATATGTCGAAGCAGATCGACAAGAGAGGATGTTATATAGGTGAGTTGTCAGTGTTGTATTTTTTTGAAAAATAGTAAAAAATGCTTAATATTTATACTACGACTTACAGTCTGGGATTAAAAGAAAGTAATTTATTTTAGGTTTACCCTACTTACCTTTATCTATTTTGGATTATAAATCAAAGTATAGAAAAAGGTCGCTATGTATTTTTCATATAAACATAGTAAGCAGCTTCAAGGCTTCTAATCTTCTTAAAAAATATATTGAAATACATGGCTCATGCATTGAAGTTTAGATATGATTTCAATCATATCTAAAATAAAAATATGTTTTTCAAATAAATTAATATTTTCACAAAGCTTTAAATTTTCCTATTTGACTGCTAAAAATGTCATAGTAATATAACAGTGACTTAATTCCACGTTCTTGGGAAATCATCCTCTTGAGCAGAAAGCTAATCGGCTTAACGGCTTACACTATTCTTGTTTTGCCTTCAGAATAATAATATATAACATATATTTACATTAGTTAAATCGATAAAAAGTTAAATTATTACATTATTATATTATATGTAATTTTTTTGTATATATGCTGCCTTCAATAGATATTTAAAAGAGTTTAATCAAAATAAAGAAAGATTCAAATATCAGTTGGCTTAAATAAGCAACCCGATACGAGATTGTTTTAGTAGATCAGTATACATTTTTAAATCAGTTCTGTTATATTGAAAACTATTTTACATTATAATAAAGGGTTTTGTATCGCAGTCGTAAATAATCTAACTGTAAAAATGATAGTTGTGAGTTTGATTCCTAGAACCATGTGGCGTCGATGGTGAAAATGCGGCGTGGAATTCTGCCACACTACTTCATCGTAAAGAAAGAAAATAATCACTCATTAAGGACTTCAAATAAACTAAATAACTTGTGGGCTAAATTAAAAATGTCCTTAATCTTCCTACATTATAATATAAACAAATATTTTGATTTGTATTCTTGACCTAACGCTCAAATAGTAAGCACTAAGCCAATAGCTCTTTCCGAGGTTTAATTACTGTGATCACTAAGCTACGTTTACATTAGAAACTTCGTAGTATAATTTAGTGTATCAACATTTAAAATACACACTTTGGTAGTAAATGTTTAGAAACTAAATTTTCTGTCCAGGCCCGTTATTAGAATCACAATCATTTAACATGTTTTCATTGACAACTTTCTGTTGAATTTCAATTCGTTAGTTGACAGTGGTCCCAAAGTTTTAGAGTTTAGAAATCATCTGCCTAACTTTAATTTTTGTATTTGTACTTTCAATTTGAATAGGGTAATTTTTTTTTTGGCCAATTTTTAAAAATATTTTTACGTGCTCTATCCCCTACTCCACATCACTGATTTTTTTTAAATATCTTCAAATATCCTCTCGACTCAAGAAACGTCAGCACGTTCTTCTTTATTTTTACTGTTATATTCTTGTAACTATCTCACGCCATTCTTTTGTAGCAGCAATGCAACTTTCCACATCTATTTCTTGTCCTTCATCTTCATTTACCACAATACCTCATCTTTTTATTATTCTAATATCTTTCCATTTATACTGATCTTATATTCCTTTGGTCCTCCCTTCCAAATATTACAGTTACCTATGCTATATAAGTTTTTGTTCGTCTTCTCATATCCTTTTTATATGAAGTGGGGCAACAAGTACAGGTCGTATGCATAAGAAATATCATAAAGAGTCTAGTCTGAAAACACTCCATTTTACACTTAAACTTTCAAGACATTAAGTGTTGATTACCGAATAAGTGGCATTTTTTAACGAGACGGGGTAATAAAAATAATTTACTTGCTCATATGGGTTTGAACCTTGAATTGTGGAATTTAAATTCAGATTGTGTGCTACTGAGCTAAGACGGCCTATATGTTCAAATGAAACAGTATATTGCGTATCGATGTAATATAAAACGTTATTTATAATGAAAAAATCATAGAAACAAATTATTTTTTTGTAATATAATATATTGAGACATAAATATCAGATTTAAGCATAAAACCTTGGAGCCTCAAGCCATTGAATAAATAACGTAAAGTAAGTAAATCCCCTCTAAGTAGATTTTTATTAAAGTACAATGTTCGAGATGTAAAGTTTGGGAAACGTGGATTTAATGATGGATGATTTACAGAAACTTTGAGAATAATATATTTACAATATAAAGATAATATACATATATGTTTATATGTGCCTATATTGACTTGAGTGATTTGTTTTTGTAG
Source organism: Dione vanillae (assembly GCA_037178615.1). Taxonomy (NCBI): domain Eukaryota; kingdom Metazoa; phylum Arthropoda; class Insecta; order Lepidoptera; family Nymphalidae; genus Dione; species Dione vanillae. The sequence goes on from JAZFAU010000258.1 coordinate 304,606, forward strand.
AGAGTTGTGGTTATTTTTACAGTTTGTACGAAGTAAATGGTTTATATTTCATACAATTTTAGATTTATAAAATTTTGAGTGATAGCGCCAAACGCTGCACCTTACTTTAGTGGGGTGATAAAAATAATTTTTGACATAGTAATATTTTGACATACTGGACGTCAATCTCTGTTTTGACTGTTTTTGTTATTTACTGTATGTATAATAGGCCAAAAAACTATATCATTAGAAAACTCATGTTTTCATCTTCTTCTTTATCTTCACTATTAGTGAGATACAATAAAAACTTTTTGTATGTAATCATCATACGCATAGATTAAGATATTGAAAGGAAGTGCTCCAAGGCAATGATCAAAGATATCCTGAAAGTTCTAGTAACGTTTATTCACTAATTGTGTAAAGGGTCAAACGTAACCGACACGTTGCGGCCATCCTTTGATGCTGGAAGAACAATAGTTTAGTACAAAATGTATAGGTATACTCAAATGTATTGTGGATTTGGTTAAGTAAGCAAGCTAAAGCGTGTTAGTTCACATTTGCTTAAACAATTGTTTTTATTTTTTCATCAAAGCTACCTGTTGAGTTGAGATCTAAATTCAATCAGGGTCCTAAAAGTCCTACTTTACAGATTAAATTAGGTTACATCTGTATATCCTAATATAGGCCGTGTTTTTTAAATTCTAGTAATAATGCATTCTAAGACACGTCGCATCACACTTTTCGCCTTTTAAAGGCATTGCGTGTTAAGTGGCGGAACTCAATCTAGTTATCAGAGCGGTGAAAATAGAAAATAAAAAATCCATCTGCCTCGATTGGGAATCGAACCCATAAACTGTCATGTTTACAGGCAGACGCTACGCCTCTGAACGAAGCAGAGGACGTAGTGTCTTAACACTAGGTTGTTTCAGTTAATATGGTTCCCTATGCCTACCCTGCTATGTACATGATATGGCGAGAAGCTATTTTTTTAATGCACTCTAAATTGGATTCAAGCCCATAATCTAAACCAATATATTGTAATATATTCGGAATACAAAATACGACTTATATATCAAAATTCAATACGACAGCTAAATGGTATCAGCAGTCACTCACAAGATTGCTAGAAGGGCGTAAATGAAAATTTCACGTGTCAATCGATTACGGCTCAAATGTTAGCTTTATGTGAGAGAGATGAAACGTGTATAATATTATTGATACCATTTTTTATTACACTTACTTTACTATATAAATATTTATACAAATATTGTATATGTAGATATAATAAATTATATATGTATATATACACATGTATATAAGTTATTCTTTTGATTTTGTATGATATATATGTATTTGTGGACCGTCGTGGCCTAAAAGCGCAGCAACTACTTGTAAACGCGACGATTTGTTGGTTCGATTCCCTCTCGAGGAGAATCAATGTTTCACTTAATTTTTCTTCGGCCTGGTAACTAACTTACACGTAATGCCTCGAAAGGTGAAAAGCGAGGAACAGAGCGTCTCGACATTAGTTTAACGATTGCTGCAGTCCACTCTGCTTACCCTGCAATGAAGCGGGATAAAGCGTGAAACAAAAAGCGTGAAGCAAAAAGCAAAAAAACGTTACTTTTATAAGTAAATTTGGTAAATAATAGATAAAAGAATGATTCAAAAGTGATCTTTGTAAAAGATTACCCTTATTTATTTATTTAGCTTCACGCTTTATCCCGTACATGGCATGGTAGGCCGGGTGAACTGCAGTAACCATAGGAACCTTGTGTTAAGACACTCCGTTGCTTAGTCCCGGCTTTCTCCATCCCCGCTTTCCGCCTTTTTTGAGGCCTTGCGTGTTGAGTGGCGGAAGTCAACGCCACACCTTGCCTAGTTGCCAGAGCGAAGAAAATGGAAATACAAAAATCTTCCCCGAGAGGGAATCGAACCCAGAAACCATCACGTTACAGGCAGACGACGGTCCTTGATTCCCCTTACGTTATTATAATATTATAAACAACTGTTTTCCACGCGGCTTTACTAAACTCACCTGACACATCATGTCATGGCGTAAGACATGATTTTTCTTCCTTTGCATTCCACAAAAAATATTTACCATATTTTATTTAATCATATTAAGGAAGTACATATGTACATATTTTAAGTGTATGTTTGTATAGGTATTAGGTACATTTACCCTCATTATGTGTGAACAGCCATTGGGTCCAAGAAGGGGTTTTATTTAATTTAGTTTTTTTTGCTGGCAGCACGTACGTTGCTGCCTTTTCCTACTGAATGAGTTGTTTAGATACAATTCAAAATTCTTTTGAAATGGTCCAATCTAATTTAAATTCTATTAAAAGTGCAGAGTTTATTTGTTTCTTTGAGTTTCATAGTTAGGTGTTCGACTTTCTATATTATAAGTTTTATAACTCAATGCTAAGCTTTGTCTTGTGACCAGAGCCAGATTAGAAAATTCATTCTCACCTAATGGAAAAGGAACCCACAACTACCGCGCTTACAGTAAGAGACGGAAAACAATTATTCTTTTAAATAAATATATATCGTATATAGGCTGAACGAGTTGTAATGTTTTACCCCCATATTTTAATAATGAAGACTCCAGTGATCTTTTTACAATTTCAAAACGTTATTCCATACTATCTTGTAATCTCTTTAACGACGTCAGTTTATCAGCTAGGTCGAAAACTTAAACATCTTCTATAGTATATGTTGTAACCGATTCTTTTAGACCAATGTCACCAAAGCATGACAATTTTGATAAGAGAATAGAGAGTGGTCTTATTATCCACTCTCTACTAGGCTTCAGCCAAGATGCATTTTTACGAATGCTCATTACAATAATTAAGGATTTAACGATAAGTCACGTGATGTAATCGTTTGTCAAAAAAGCCAAAAACAAATGCATATGGATGTCGAAGCGTTCACCAATAGAGAAAACTAATCAATTGACAAATGACAGCCATGTTGACAATTTTGACAGACACAATTGTAAGCGTTGATGGTGAATTTTCATCTATTAAATGATTTACAAATACAAATATTTTTTTTTTTACTTTCTAATACTTAGTAAAGTTATTTAAATCAATATTGAAAGTTGTATTCATAATGTTTTAATTTTTGTTTACATTCTTTTTTTTGTGTGTTCTCCCTTCAATGCGATATCGGCGAAGTAAATTGTACTAAACTGGCACGCTTCTAACGTAATTAATAAAAAGTGGAAGAAAAAGTTTTTTTTTGTCTTTGATCAAATGTTGACTAGCGCTTACTACTGTAGCAATAGAATAAAAGCGAAATGTGTATTGGCTAGGAACTGGTCTTAATTTTAAGCTGCTTGAGACCTGCTTTTGACACTTTTCAGTTCATTAAACTTTAATATGTTTTATTTCCATGGCTTTTCATTATTTATTATGAAATATTAACATTGAAAATCTAATTCATATATATATATATATATATATATATATATATATATATATATATATATATATATATATATATATATATATATATATATATATATATATATATATATATATATATATATATATATATATATATATATATATATATATATATATATATATATATATATATATATATATATATATATATAACAGCAACAATATATATTTACTGCATTATGTGTGATTCGATTAGCCGTAACGGTATACGGCGGAATATTTGCGTGTTTCAACGTTATATTTCATTTTATTATTCCAAGAAATATTATAATCTGATTTGTTATTAGTATGAAAACTGTGCAAGGTCTCTAATAAAGTTTTACTTTCGATATTAATTTGTCAAAGAAAATCTTTGGAATATTGCTGAATCGCTAAGATTTTCGTTTTTGTTTTTAACTTTAAGCAATATTCCACTCACAGTAGCGTCGGTAGCGGAAACCACAAAAACCATTGGAACCTAGTGTTAAGACACTCCGTTCCGTTGAGTATCGAAACTCAACGCCACGCTTTGCCTAGTTGCCAGAGTGAAGAAAATAGAAACGAAAAATTTCATCTTTGTCGAGTGGAAATCGAACCCACAAACCACCGCGTTTACAGACAGACGCTGCTCCTCTGTACCACGACTAGCCTCGGCTTTTTGTTTTCCTTTTAAATACAATATATGTTTACGTAATTTTTTTTATTGTTGTTTAGTAATCTTGAAATCTCATAAAATATCTAATATTTAAACACTATCTTATCATGTCACTTCGAAATTCCTATTAAGATTAATCAAACGATTTTTAGTTACAAATTTGTTTTTATACAAATGTAAATAATGTTTTAAGCTATATAAATATTGTTTAACTCTAGTTTGTAAAGGTGTGATGTTGGATTCCGAAAAATATTAATAGAAAATATATGTATAAATGAAAAATGTATAACAAACAAAAAAAAGCGTAAGAGAACAGAAGCTGATTGAAAACACATATTTCTGGTGTCACGCCTAAAAAAATAAAGCGCCGCGTTGAGCTCCGCTATATTGTACAATGAAACTCCGATTTGGGCACGAGGCGAAGCCTGTTTAAATAAGCTTCACGCTTTATCTCGCACATAGCAGGGTAGGCAGAGGGAACTGCAGGAATCATACGAACCTAGTGTTAAGACACTCCGTTGCTTAGTCCCTGCTTTTTTTTTCCGTCCCCGCTTTCTGCCTTTTTCGAGGCATTGCGTGATGAGTGGCGGAACTCAACTCCGCGCTTTACCTAGTTGCCAGTGCGAAGAAAATGGAAATAGAAAAATCCATCTTCCTCGAGTGGGAATAGAACCCAGAAACCATCGCGTTTACAAGCAGACGCTTAAGCCTCTGCGCCACGACGGTCCTCAAATTGTATATTCTATTATATAATAGTATAATAAAATAATAATAATAATAATAATATTATAATAAAAAAATATATTTCCAAGTTATAAAAAAAATACATACAACATACTGTTTTTTTTTAACAGGAGTAAAGTAGCTGCTCTCCTTTTGGATAAACACCTGCAAATCAACGGCATCTCCGTTGGGGAAGTGATGCGTGAACGTCAGAGTATCCAGATGCAGCCAATGGCGAGTAATAAGATGAAACGGGAGAGGAAGGCAGCTAGGACGCTTGGAATCATTATGAGCGCTTTCTTGGCTTGCTGGTTGCCATTCTTTTTGTGGTACGTACTATATATTTGGTATTCATTATAGATGAATGTGAACCTAATATTTGCTTTGTTTTATAATTTAGAAGATATTTTTATGAGGTTGTTTAAGCCTTACTAGGAAAACTTAATTATATGATCTTATTTAGCAGCAGAAGTTAAAGATCGCGGCTTGGCGTTCGGCTTTAATAGTCAAAATACAGACGGAAATCTGGGAATAAAGTGTCTTTATGCTAGGCTCCCTCTAACTTTAATTTGGATGTAAATAGTAATCTTTATTACAATTGACATACAAAATAAATTTATGAGGACCGTCGTGGCGCAGAGGCGTGACGCCTTTTTCAAGGCATTGCGTATTGAGTGGCGGAACTCAACATCGCGCTTTGCCGAGCTTCCAGAGCGAAGAAAATGGAAATAGAAAAATCCATCTTCCCCGAGTGGGAATCGAATCCACAAACCGTCGCGTTTACAGGCAGACGCTTACTCCTATGCGCCACGACGGCCCTCGGGATAAAGCATGAAGCTAAGAAACAAAGCTTCTACCAAATTCCATACAACTTCGTTCCGAAAATGTTTAATAAAAAAGGGGTCACAAGTTTTCCTACACAGTAATTTTTCTCCAGTTATATTATAACCGCCCTCTGCGGTGAAGCGTGTCCGTCTCCACCGCCGGTCGTCGCGGCTGTGTTCTGGGTCGGATACTTCAATTCTGCGCTAAATCCACTCATCTATGCATATTTTAACAGAGATTTTAGAGCTGCTTTTAGAAAAACATTGGATTCTTGTTGCAGGTGAGTATATAATTTAATATATATATATATATATATATATATATATATATATATATATATATATATATATATATATATATATATATATATATATATATATATATATATATATATATATATATATATATATATATATATATATATATATATATATATATATATATATATATATATATATATATATATATATATATATATATATATATATATATATATATATATATATATATATATATATATATATATATATATATATATATATATATATATATATATATATATATATATATATATATATATATATATATATATATATATATATATATATATATTCTCTTATATGGTTCTATTCTCGCTATTTACTATTTACTATTTCTTATATATGTTAACAATATTAAGAATATTGGATTAACTGGACACCTAACAATATATGCGGACGATACTTGCCTTTTCTACTATGGCCACTCAGTGTGTGACATAGTTAGGGAGGCTCAAAGAGATCTTGATCTGCTCAATGACTGGTTTCAATGCAATCTTTTAACAATAAATACGTCAAAAACATCATATATGATTTTCACTGCAAAAAATAAAAAAATACAAAATTTTCCGGCCCTTACAATAAACAATATTCGAATACAACGATCAAACTTAGAGAAATATTTAGGATTATGGTTGGATGATAAACTGACATGGAAACCACACATTGAGCATATCAGATCAAAACTCTCATCCCTTGTAGGAGCACTCCGAAAATCTAATAATTGTATACCAAAAAAAGTGCGAAATGTTATCTACAATTCCTTGATAAAGTCACGCATTGACTACTTGATTGAAATATGGGGGTCGGCTTCTAAGTCAAACCTTAAAATCTTACAAACTACCCAGAACAAAATTATAAAAGTACTTTTTCACTATGACTTTTTCACACCGTCGATAGAACTATACAAAAAATCAAAATTATTCAACCTAAATCAAACATATATTTATAACACATGTATTTTAATTAAAAAGATACTATCTAAGAGTATACATTCAAACATAACATTTACACAAAATTCAAACAGGCATAACTTAAGAAATAGACATAAACTCGAATTACCTAAAGTCAGAACCTTAAATTATGGACAAAAAAATATACGTTTTGATGGAGTACAACTATACAATGATTTGCCGAACAACATAAAAGAATGTGAATGTTTAAATGCTTTTAAAAATAAACTTAAAAAATATATATTAGATAATATTAAGTAGCACTAGCCATTCCATGTATCAAATATCCAATGTATGTGTTTAACATTATTTAATCTCATGAAAGTGAACCCATGTATGTTCTTATGAGAATAAAGATCTTTAACCATAACCATATATATATATATATATATATATATATATATATATATATATATATATATATATATATATATATATATATATATATATATATATATATATATATATATATATATATATATATATATATATATATATATATATATATATATATATATATATATATATATATATATATATATATATATATATATATATATATATATATATATATATATATTATATATATATTATATATATATATATATATATATATATTATATATATATATATATATATATATATATATATATTATATATATATATATATATATATATATATATATATATATATATATATATATATATATATATATATATATATATATATATATATATATATATATATATATATATATATATATATATATATTATATATATATATATATATATATATATATATATATATATATATATATATATATATATATATATATATATATATTATATATATATTATATATATATATATATATATATATATATATATATATATATAATATATATATATATATATATATAAATTTCCATCTGTCTATTTGTTTCATAATTTTGTTTTGTCATAAAACGAAATCGATAATCGAAACCATAATATAGAAATTACTTTGTTAAATTAACCTAACAGTATGTACTTTTCAAAGCTTTTAAGTTCCATACCTAACTTCTATAAGTAATTAGCTGTAGGAGCTTAAATAAGCTTATTTATGTCACGATTGCTTAAAATATTTAATTACGTATATGAATGCTTCATTAAAAATACTTTGAATTATTTTGACCTTGATTACGGTACCATCCATCTGACTGAGTACGACAATAATGAGACGTTCGTTAAAATTCAATAATATTAAATAAAAAAAATGCAAAAATAAATTGAATAAAAAATAATAATAAAAATGTATTTTATTATTATTATTTATTCAATTTATTTTATATCAGTTAGTAAGCCATCGTAATATACTATGTTTTTGCTCTAACCTCAGTTTCCTCTCGGAAGAACGTAGACAAAATGTGGCGTTGCCATTTCAAAAAATGGAGAAGAGAGTATTTTCTCTTACTATTCTCTTATCATTAAACTATTTAAACCAAAAAAAAAACCATTTAAACATTTAATTAAACCATAAGCACTTAATTCAAAAAGAACATTAATGTAAATTGACGACCGCCGTGGCGTCTACATGTAAAAGCGGCGCGGGTTGCGGGTTCGATTCCCACTTATGGAAGACAGATTTATCTATTTCCATTTTCTTTGCTCTGAAAACTAGGGAAAGCGCGGCGTTGAGTTCCGCCACTCAACACGCAATGCCTCAAAAAAGGCGGAAAGCGGAGAAAGCAGAGACTATGCAAAGGAATGTCTTAACACTAGGTACCTAGGATTCCTGGAGTTGCCTCTGCCTACCCTGCCATTTGCTAGATAAAGCGTGAAGACAAAAAAAATTACATAAATAATATTATTTGTGAATATTAATTTGTTTTAGATCTCTCTGCGGCAACATAGGCCGTCGTTATTGCCACCAGCATCGAAGGGAACACCACTCGAACGCCTCGTCCGAAATTCATATGAATAACTGTATTAAGTCTACGTCAGCAGATTTACTAAGAAACCAGGCCTCGTCATCTAAACCCGAAGACATTACTGTACGCGCTTAAGTAAGATATTTTTAATATCTTTATATAAATTTTCAACATATATATTACTATATTGTATGTTTATAATATATAAAATAGTTCAATGTATGTACATATTTTATACACTATGAAAATTATTATTATTATTTTAATACATGTAATGTAAAATTACTATATTTGTGTTAGTGTGTGTGTGTGTGCTTGTGTGTATATGTATGTATGTGTGTGTGTTTTATTTATGCATCAGTACTTCCAAAGTAATAATTAACATTTACTAAATGTTGTACAAATGTTTTTAAAAACTTAGCACTAGCTAGATAAAGTTAGTAAATAGCAAACCAAAGATGTATTTACTATTAAATAGGATTTAGATTACATCTTGGATATTATAAGAGTGTATAACTATAAGGTACCAAAACCCACGTACTATGAGATATCATGAGATTCTATATTTCTATATATTATTGATCCACACTACGCAAGCGAAGTTGTGGCCTCGTTTGCAACAACTTGCTGATTTATGAAGAAATTACATGGCTATAATCTCAAATTGTAGTTCTATTTGATTAAGCTCTGTACATATACGAGTACATACATATGTAGATATTGTGTAAGCTTTTGGACGTTTAAATGTGATTGTAATTGAAAATGTGTAATTATATTATTTATAAACAGTTACTTTTTTTTAAATTTTCACAAGTTATTAATTTAATTGTAAACTTTTCACTTAGTGTCAACCTAAGAAAAGGAAATAATTAAATTTTTATAACTCCTTTTTTTTTTAGCTTCACGCTTTATCCCGCACATGGCAGGGTAGGCAGAGGGAACCGCAGGGACCGTGGGAACCTAGTGTTAAGACACTCCGTTGCTTAGTCCCTGCTTTGTTCGTCCCCGCTTTCCGCTTTTTTCGAGACATTCCGTGATAAAGTGGCGGCAATCAACGCCGCGCTTTGCCTAGTTTTGCCAGAGCGAAGAAAATGGAAATAGAAAAATCTATCTTCCCCGACTGGGGATCGAACCCAGAAACCGTCGTTATACAGGTAGACGTTGCGCCTCTGCGCTACGACGGTCCTCAATAGAAAATTATTTTTTTATAAAGAGTTGTGAATTTTCTATCTGAAGCTTAATAGTGAATATTGTAAGACTGGTGTGTTCTTTGAGATAGATAGATAGTTAGCACAGCGATGAGTTTATATATAAATAAAAGAATTTATCTACTAAATTCTGTCTAACCAAGTGTATGAGAAAAAGTCAATTAGCAAAAATAATAATTCAATAAAAACATTCCATAATATAAATTAAAGCAGTACTTCAAAATCTCACAAGTTTTTTTTTGAAGGAGAATACAGTATCTGGGCCTTAAGCTCTATATGGCATAAACTTTAATCAAAAAATAATATTGCTTTTGATATTTATATAAAAATAGTTTGGAAGCGAATAATAAAATTTTAATTTTTATCATATTTAGAAAATTTTACATCATAATTTTCAAAATTAACCTACGCTGATTCTATATAATATGCAATTCGAAATTATTAACATATCATATATTTATTTATTTTCTACTCAATATTATTAATAATCCAGTATTGCTTTAGCAAACTAGTATATTCTGCCCAATTTTCGAGGTATTGCTTATTACTTGGAGGAACTTAACACTTCCTTTTTGGTTGGATCGAGAAATAATGATATAATTGGCACCAAGCGGAAATCAAACCCGTAACTGTTGTGTTCTTATATATATATATATATATATATATATATATATATATATATATATATATATATATATATATATATATATATATATATATATATATATATATATATATATATATATATATATATATATATATATATATATATATATATATATATATATATATATATATATATTATATATATATATATATATATATATATATATATATATATATATATATATATATATATATATATATATATATATATATATATATATATATATATATATATATATATATATATATATATATATATATATATATATATATATATATAATATATATATATATATATATATAAAATAAAATATATGATATTGCGAAATCTTTTGTTGAAAATGACTACAGAAATACTAGGGTATAGTATTTTAATTGATCTCGATGACATAACAACTATGTTACACTGTATGTATGTACAAACAAATCGTGCCACTGCTCGTATTCAGGTCAGGTCGTATTCGTTAACGCTGATTTTATAATAGATCACAATATTTCAATACATGGCGATTAATTAAAAAATCTTTAAAATTTTTAACTTTTTTTTATGATGGATATATGTATTTATGTGTATGTGTGTGGGTATGTGTGTGTGAGTGAGTGTGCGCGTGTGTGTGTGTGTGTGTATGAGTGTATGTGCAATGTGAGTGTGTGTGGGTCTGTATGTAAGATTGAGTACAATTAATTTTTTTTTATATTTTTATTTAGAACCTATAATCCTATGAACCTATGATCTTATTTTTTGAGAATTTTATAATAATATTTTACTTGGGTCATTGAAAGACAGATGTGTTAGCACTTCTTAAATGATTGATTTGTTGTTGTTTTACACTAAGTAGTGGTGGAAATGAATGCTGCACTATATCCTACTACAGTAGTGACATCGATTTCATTCTCTTCTTTCATTGACATACAATTTATATATATGTAACAACATATAAATATATATAAATGTTTCATAAATTTCATCACATCTTCACCAATTACACTGTATTTCTGTACTCTGTACTCAGTGGTTTGCGAATGTTTCATATGATTATATCTTCCACACGACTGATTGTGAATTCAAAGGAAATGTATTATTGTAATGTAATTTTTTTATATTATATATCTAGTATCGTTTAAATATTTTTCTGAATGGGCATTTCTTTTCTCTTAAGTTAAAGCTTACATATGCAACATTATTATTTCAATATATATTTAGCTTTAGACTGAAAGATAATCTAGATATATGTCACAGATTATCTTGTATTGAGCCTATTCGATTTTTGAATTGAAAAGTTAAATATTACCCTATTAAGTTTCTAAGTAGAAGTAACAAATAGGGTGGTTTTGTTTCCTTATTTTATTTAGTATACAATTATCATTATTTTTGCGATTGTGGCGCCTCCTTAATTTGCTTCCTTTTCAGCGGATATTTTTCAATATAATTATTTAGTATTCCTTAGATCTATATAAAAAAATGATTTGACACTTTTTCTCTTAGCAGGATAAAAGAAACTGCAGAACCGAAGGAGCCTAGTGTTAAAACACTTCATTCTCCGCTTTCCGGCGGCGCTTTTCTACTTGCCAGTGTGAAACATTGCTTTGGAAATGAAACGATCCATTGTCTGTGAGTGGGAATCGAACCCACAATTCATCGCGTTCACAGGCAGACCCTGAGCCTCTGCGCCATGACGGTCTTTATTACTAGCAAACAGAATATTCCACGTCTTGAAATAGAACCGACTCTATAACTTACCTTGCGGCCACGACCAATGAGCATTCACAAACTAATTTGACACTCCAGACGAGATGGAAACGTAATTATAAAGTAATTAACTAAATACAAACGCGACTTATAATTTAACTTTCTAAACAACTTTAAATGAAACCTATTAACGTTAGTAGAACTCATCAGAAATTTGTCATATTATGCCTCAAATTGTTTATATATATATTCATATTTTAGAAATGGCAGGCTGTTAGTTTATATAAAATTTAGACGTTTGCGGAATTTGAATCCACACTTCTTTTACTCTATATAGGTAAAAGTTGAATTAGTAAACTAATTCAAAGTAACTATCATCGTGACAATATTTTAAAATCTCATATCTCTTTATAAAGCAAAAAGCTTATTGCACGTAAAAATAAAACAGTGTTTTATCACTTACTTTATTATTTTGATGCAAGCAATAAATAAATATATTGCATAATAATATTCTCAAATATATATGTATACTTCTCGCTTAAACTAAAGATACAGTTTGATGGACTATTTATTGAATATAAACCTTTGAATTACGCAGCTGAGTGCTTTAGTAGGGTGACATATTATTAAATTCAATTTTCTCATTAAGTTTCAAACTTATATGTCCGTAATACACTAATATTTAATTATATTTATACCCCATTTATGCCCGATTGCAACATAATTTTTTAAGGGCATAAGTGAGAACTACAGTTTTAATAAGACTTTGATTCAATGAAAGTATTCTATTATTTAATATATTTTCCTCAAAAAAAAAAAATTAATAATTTATTATTTTTTAAATATAATTTATTAGCTTCACGTTTTATCCTGCATATTGCAGAGTAGGCAGAGGGAACTGTAGGAACCATATGAACCTAGTGTTAAGGCACTCCGTTGCTTAGACCCTGCTTTTTCCGTCCCCACTCTCCATCGTTTTAAAACGAAAAAACATAATGGCGTCACACTTTAACTATGAAAGCATTCATATGAATTTATTTTAATAGAAAAATTGTTATAAGAAATTTTTAAAAATATATATAATTGTATTTCATACTATATGTTTTATATGAAGACATAAATAAACATATACATAAATATATATTATACATATACATAAATAAATATTAGAAAAAGAAAAATAAATGACTACATAAAGAAATCAGTACAAGTTAATGTCGACCATACAAATCTTAAGCTCCCACAAAATGCTTCTGAAGTGGATACTCTAAGAAAGCGTTGGCAAGAATAGATTGATTTTGCCCTACGTCGGTATATCTATTGAATCTTTTGTTCTTATCAATGACAAAACAATTTCATTTCCTATTATCCGTAAAATGATAGAAAAACTGTTTTGACTCAGAGGCGTAGCATCTACTTGTAAAGGCGACGGTTTGTGGGTTCAATTACCTCTCGGGGAAGATAGATTTTTCTTTATCCATTTTCTTTGCTCTGGAAACTAGGTAAAGTGCGGCGTTAAGTTTCTCCATTCAAAATTCATTCATTTTATTCATTCTCGAAAAGGGGGTAAACGGGAACGGAGAAAGCAGGGAATAGGCAACGGAGTGTCTTAACAGTAGGTCCCTATGGTTCTATATTACATGCTTTGTTTTGAAATTTAAGCAGAAAGTAACCGGATTTTTTTTCAGCTTCAAACATGTATAGCATACAATGTAAGAAAAAATTCAATTTAACTATAATTTGTTTACTAATGATTAGTAGTAACAGCGACATTCATAATCCAATACAGATTTCATAGTATATATAAATTTATATGCATATAAAAATCATTGTACTTTTTAATTTTATACTAATGTATGCAAAAAATTATAACTTTTTTGCATTAGCAGGTTAGGCAGAAGGAACCGCAGGAACCTTACGTAACCTATTGTCAAGACACACCGTTTTTGACTTATACTTAGTCCGTACCATTTAATCTTATAATTATTATGTGTTCTTATTAAAATATTAATTTTGTTACCGTTAATATTAATCAGTATTAATCATAATGAAATCTTATATATATACTATTTTTTCTTATTTAAAACTACGGCTATGACGAAGCAAAATACTCACTTATCACTTACTTGAAGTAGTGTTTTAAAAATAAAATAAATAATATATATATATATATATATATATATATATATATATATATATATATATATATATATATATATATATATATATATATATATATATATATATATATATATATATATACATATATATATATATATATATATATATATATATATATATATATATATATATATATATATATATATATATATATATATATATATATATATATATATATATATATATATATATATATATATATATATATATATATATATATATATCTATATATATATATATATATATATATATATATAGTAACGCAAAAGAACCTTACATATAAAAAAAGAATCGTCGTTTTCCTTATTGTTTTTCTTTACTACGACTAATCTCAAATACGGCTTAATGACGTCATTACCTCTTAATATAGATAGATATATTTAACAATTGAATCTATAAAAGATCACCTTTTCTGTGGAATTTAAACGAATACCCAAAGTCTTTAAGCTTTACGCATTTCAATAATATACCCTAATCAAAGGAATTAAGATTACTTTTCCTATAGCGTCATTTTCTCATTAAGATTTGAAGTAATTGATTTCTCAATTGAATATTCAACTGTCTATTAACATTTCTTTTAGAAAAAAGTATGATAAAAGCCAAAGCAGAATAGAATTTATAAAGTTATTTATACTTGAAAAAAATAAAGGTCTGCGTTTTCAGAATAGCCGTCATGGCGTAGTGGGTCTTACTAAGCACAAAGAATGTCAGTTCGATGCTGATCATTCTGGGGAGATGTAAAAATCCCAGTGTTTTGACACTGTTGTATAATGAATAAGATATCAGTAGGTACTGTTACCGAAGTCATATTGATTTTTTTAGATATATTACTTATAAGCTTATTTTTAGGGTTCTGTACAAAAATAAAAAAACGGAACCCTTATAGAATCACTCGTGTTCCTGTCCGTCCGTCTGCCACAGCCAATTTTCTCTGAATCTACTTGACCGAATCAGGCGAAATTTGGCAGGATGGTGTAATGCCCTGACCCGAACACAGATGTGTAACGTAAAAATATTTTTTGAAATAAAAGTAATTTTCGGGGGATAAATTAGGTAATTAAAAAAAAAATTGCGAACCTTACTGAGTCATATATCAAATGAAAGGGCTTGTTATCAGGATCTTGAATACATTTTTGTTAATTTTTATAATAAATAGTTTCGATGATATTCATCGAAACTATTTATTTTAAAAAATTAACAAAAATGTTCCCCCCTAATCTCCGAAACTACTGGGCCGAAAAATTTGAAAAAATTACTTAATATAGTTTATGGCTTGTAGATTACACGAAAACCTACAAGGATTTCATAAATTTAAAATAAAATGGTAAATTCGATAAAAAAAAGTTTTTAGGGAAAAAACATTTTCAGGGGAAATATTTCACTATATTGTGTACGGAACCCTTTCCACGCGAGTTCACCTCGCACTTGCCCGGTTTTTAAATTATATTTTTAATTAAGTATTGGATATAGTTTTATATAGTAGATCTTACTATCTATTCTATAACAAAGTCAGCCATATATTGAAGATATATGGAAATAAATTCATTACAAAATAGAGTCTAGATAATATTATACAGTATCTATATAGAAAAATAATTGAAGTACAATTCTTGCCCAATTTATGGTGCTGTAAAGCCTTAGCACTAGGCCTCCATGATTCTTGCAGTTCCCTCTGCCTACCCTGCTATGAGCGGGATACTGCGTGAAAGTTGGACAAGAAAAGCAATACATTGTACTTAAGCTGTAATAAATCTTCACTACCAAAATGTCCTACAAAAATAAAAAAATACCCATACTTAGAAACAATTAAAATCTAATTAAGCTCCCATTATTCCAAAACATAAAGACTCATAACATTACATTATATGTATAAATATATACATATATATAATATATATTTATATCGATTTATAACAGTTGTGTAAATTCATAAGTCGCGTGTTAAAGAGTTTGTCGCGTGTCACCAAAAATATTACGATGAGAAGTGTTAGAAATTTAAGAGTTATTACTTCTTTAAATATACTGTTATATGACAAAACCGGTTGTTGGTTCGATTTCTTCGAGGGGGTACGAATTATTTTTTTACCACCAATAAAAAAACAAAGTGAAGGAAGCAATATCTCACATGTAGACTAAAGTCAGATAATGGAGTGTTCCTACTCTAAAAATGTTCTGCTAATCCTGGTATGTACGGTAGAAAGCATGAAGCTGAATAAAACGCAGTAAAGCCTTTCAAAAGTATAAGTTATCCAATATAGTAAAGCCAACAATTAAGAAATAATTGGAGCGCTAACGCTTTATCCCGCACACCGTAGGGTAGGCAGAAGGAACCGCAGGAACCGTAGGAACTTAGTGTTAATACACTCTGGTCACAACTTTCCGTCGTTTCGAGGCATTGCGCCTTGTGCACCATTGCAAGTGGTGGAACTCAACGCCATGATTTGCCTAGTTGGTAGAGCGAAGTCACGTTTACAGGCAGAAGCTACGCCTCTGTGCCACGGCGGTCGTCAAAAAATATGTATTTATATATAAGCACGATAAAGCGTTGCCTCATTAAAACCAGTAATATATCTTCTTTATCGTCCAAGTGATATTAATTAAGCGATTTTTTACACTAAATAAATTCTAAATTAAATAATTTACTCCACAATGTTATCTCACGTAGCGCTTACATTTTTTCTGTGAGAAACAACTTAATTTAGGCGTAGATGAAAGATAATACTGATGATATTTTTCATTATATATATATATAATGAAAAATATTTTTCATTATATTTTTCATTATATAATTATATTTTCATTATATATATATATATATATATATATATATATATATATATATATATATATATATATATATATATATATATATATATATATATATATATATATATATATATATATTATTTTTTTTTATTAAGTAATGATTAATAGTAACTGCGACGTTTATAATTCAATGGACGTGTTGATAGTATAACTACATTTATATATACATATGAAAAATTATTGGATTTTAACTTAATACCAGAATATGCAAAAAAATGTAATTTTTATTTTATAATTTTTAAAATTATTTTCTTTTTAGCTTAACACTATATCCCGCACATAGCAGGGTAGGCAGGAGGAACCGCAGGAACCGTGGGAACGTAGTGTTAAGACACTCCGTTCCCCACGTACCGCCGTTTTGAGGCATTGCGTATTGAGTGGCGGAATTGAATGCCGTGCTCTGCTTAGTTGCCACAGCGAAGAATATTGAAATGAAAAATCCATCTTTCCTGAGTGGGCATCAAACGCATATACTACTGAGTTCCCAGACAGACACTAATTCTCTGCGTCACGTCGATCCTGAAAATATTTTCAATGAAGTATAAAAGTTGATATTTAAAATTTTCAACCCGCGCCTCAGAAGCGGTTCGACAAAATTAAACTGTAACAAAAATTTTTAATCCAAAAAAAAAAATTAATAATGAGGAGCGTGGTGGCGCAGAAGCGCAACGTCTGCCTGTAACGCGGCGGTTTCTGGGTTCGACCCCAGTCGGGGAAGATGTAGTTTTCTAATTTTATTTTCTTCGCTCTGTTAAATTAGGCAAAGCGCGGCATTGAGTTCCGCCACTCAACACGCAATGCCTCAAAAAAAGGCGGAAAGCAGGGACGGAGAAAGCTGGGACTAAGCAACGGAGTGTCTTAACACTAGGTTCCCACGGTCCCTGAGGTTCCCTCTGCCTGACCTGCCTTGTGCGGAATAAAGCGTGAAGCTAAAAAAAATATTATTATAATTTTTATTTTACGTACAACTAAGAATAATTGATTGACAAACAATAATAATATTTCAACAATAGTTTTATTTTCAAAATTTAGGTTTTAAAAAAATATAAAAAATATGTATATACAAAAAACTAAATGTAGAGAACCACATTGAAAATTTATATTTCAATCAACTTTTATGCGACGCCATTACCGTCGCTGTTTATGTAGCGTTGTCACGCGTAGCTAACCAATGAATAAATATTTTTAGCTTCACGTTTAATCCCGCATATATTACTGGGTTTCCCGCTTTTTGCGTGAAAAAACTTTTTGTGATAATAATTAGCAAGATTAAATTAATATTTTCTTTTTATCACACTTAGTGCAATCTTTAATATTCACTACGATATCTTCTATTTCACAATATACTAAAACGTCTTAAGGTGCATGATAAACTAACCTTTGACATTTGCTGCAAGGAGCCTTGGAAATGGTCCTTCAAAACAAATCAATAGCGTAGTGCTGATATTATTGAGCTTAAATTTCTTAGTAATCTAAGTAGCATAGCGAGTGGTATTAGGTTAATTCATACTTAGCACATTTAAAAAGGCATGGAAAACAAAGTGTACTTTGTTTTTTTATTTCCACTACGTTACAAACTATGTCCCAAAAAATTGCGGTAAGAAGAGAACGGAGTGTTTTTACATTATTTTACCTTTGATACAGTTCTCAGGTGATATAACTTATTACTAACCTCAGATATAGTGTCATTATCTTTAAAAAAAAATTCTCTGAGTTTCTCGTGCCGGTTCGTTTCCGGTTTGTGACCATTTACCGAACTGGTAATAAATTATATGACGTTCAAAAAATGCAGCTTTATATATATATATATATATATATATATATATATATATATATATATATATATATATATATATATATATATATATATATATATATATATATATATATATATATATATATATATATATATATATATATATATATATATATATATATATATATATATATATATATATATATATATATATATATATATATATATATATATATATATATATATATATATATATATATATATATATATATATATATATATATATATATATATATATATATATAGTTACGTATGCGCTTAATTAAATCGATTCGGAACGTAACAAATATTTTCATCCATTATTTGAGAATACCTGAATAAATATCTCGAACGGTATTATGAAGATTCCTTGCGCATTTACGGATTCGGAAATAGCGACGTGTTGGTGTGGCGTTATATACCTGGCCTGTATACGAGTATATAACAAAAATTATAGAAAGACAAATATTTAAGAAGAACAATTTTAAAAAAAAAATTATAATATATTAACATTATTTGCGTTCCACAACTTAACGCGCAATGCCTCGAAAAAGGCGGAAATCATGGACGGAGAAAGCAGGGACTAAACAACGTAATGTTTTTACTCTATGGTTCCTGCAATTCTCTCTGCCTACCCTACCATGTGCGGGATAATTTACACAAAAAAAGAATGATTCATTATTTATTATCTGTAATGAAAGTTAATTTCTTTATGTTGATCTTTTTAATGAATGCAATCATTGCATTTAATATTTTAAAATGATTACTTGAAAAGCTATAATAATTGTATTAAGCTATGGGATGGTTGGTTTCTTGTAAAGCAAAAGGAATAAGCATGATAGTCTATACTTGAGTATCAAATGGTCATTTAATATATGTATGTGTGTAATATATACAATACACTGGTACATATTTATATGGCTTACTACGCTAGTTATGCTTTAAAATTAAGTTAAGGGTTGGTGTTGTCAGATTTGCGTTTTTAAATTTATTTAGTTTTTAAGTGGTTTTTCTTTTTTATTGAACAGATATATCGATTTTATAATTACTATACAATAACAGGCTTTGTATATATATTTTTCATATATTAACACTTTATCCCGTTTATAGCAGGGTAGGCAGAGGAAACTGCAGAAACCGTGGGAATCTGGTGTTAAGTCACCTCGTTCTTCGCTTACCGCCTTTTGCTTAGTTTCCGGAGCGATGAAAATGAATTAATCTGTCTTCCAGTGGGAATTGAATCCACGAACTGTTGCTTCTACAAGCAGATGCTAGACTTCTTCGCCATGGTAGTCCTCTATTTTAACGTAAGATAATAAAATGTAAATTTCCACAGTGTAAATATAGTAATATATAAGCATAGTAATGTACACTATATTATATTGCTAGTAATTAATTGTAATTCTAAATCATAATTAATATTATATTAAAAAACTAAATTCGTAACATAAATAAGTTCAGTTGAGTCGCTATTCATATGTCATATTCATATGTTTTTTACGAATATGTTAAACTAAAAAACTGTATATCTTTAGGTATATATATATATATATATATATATATATATATATATATATATATATATATATATATATATATATATATATATATATATATATATATATATATATATATATATATATATATATATATATATATATATATATATATATATATATATATATATATATATATATATATATATATATATATATATATATATATATATATATATATATATATATATATATATATATATATATATATATTTGTTGTTTTATAAATAATGTATAGTATATTATGTAGTTTATAAACTTACATTACATGTAAGTAGATTAATAGGTTCTCTACTAAAGTTTTAATAAAAATAAAATAATTTTTTTTTACTGTTTTAAAACATTTAAGATCTTTCGTAAAAATGAATTTTAATATGATTATAATTAGTTGTATATTGGTTGTAGTAGTTGTTTTTTTTTGTAAATAAATTGGTATTGTAAATCTCTATTTATTTTTTTTAAATGTAGTACGAAAATACTAGATTTTACTTAGTCTTAATCTTAGTAGTAAGCTCATATTGTATAAATACTGTAAAAAAGTCGTTTAACTTACTCCATTACAATTAGCTGGCCATATGTAATTTTATTAATTTGTTTTGTATTTGATGTATCACATATCTTAGTATTAATGGTAGTACAATGAGAACTCAGTGTAAATATATCATTGGAAATTGTGCCATATATTTATTATTTATAAGTTAGTAGTAAATTGTATTATCTAAATTATTAGAAACGGTCTGGGGCGTATGGGAATGCGGATATAAAACCTACACATAAAATATTATAAAGATGACGAAGACGCTTTTGTGTTAGACACAGTGCGGAACTAAGCTCCGTAAATAAGCTTATGACGCTTCAGTAGGATTATGAGAGCTTTATGCTTAGCTTTAGAGCTTTATGGGTATATTATAAAGATGTACTGTAGCTTATATTATACTTACTTTTTTTTTATTTTTTTTTCCTTGTTCTCAACTAAATATTTGGTTATTTTTTTCATTCTAAAACCTTCTTTTAGTCAATCCATTTTGACTTAAAGCATTATCGTTTTTGGTGTCACTTATACTCTAAGTAGTTTGTTATTTAATTACATGATAAAATAAAGCAGTATGTTGAATTCTATCAGTAAAAAGGCAATTTTAAACAAATCACATCTAAAATGTCCACATACTTCAGAAATTGCTGTGAAATATCAAAAAGTAGAGCACAGGTGTATGAACACGTTCCATGAGCGACTAGTCCATTCAGAATATTTATAAAATTATTTTTCAGTAATTCTTATTTGAGGAAGCACAGGATGTCGGTACAAAATCAAGAAGTTAAACTTCATTCCACACGATAACTTTTATTTATAATTTTTTAAGATATTTTGTTTTTTCATGATTATTTAATATTTGGCCTTAAAATTAGACTTACATGAATGTACTGACATAATTTCTGTCTCCCCCTCTTAAAACGTATAAGAGACAGGCTCGGAAAGCAGTTTAGCTGTGAAAAGCGAGCAAAAAAATCCACTCTTAATTTCAATGTAAAAATTATAATTTCATAAGCTTATCCTGCATGAAATTAAAATGATCTTAGGTGCACAGATCATTTATGGGAAGAGTAGGGTGTGCAAGGTATAGAAAGTAATAGGGTGCTTTAGGAAGAAGGGTGGATAGGGAGTAGGGTGACAATTACTCTTCGTCAAGCTAAATCGATTTTAATAAAATTTTACATAATCAATTAAGTTTGAATATTTAATAGATTTCTATATTTGGAGTCAACGAGTACTGTAGTATTTTAACAAACTGTAAGAAATTTTGTAGGTACTAATAATTTATTTATGGTGAGGTTTTATTGTGAATAGTAAAATATGTAAGATAATATGCCGAGTATGTTTTTGCCATTCTCCATATATAACAAAATAGGCAGAGGAAATTTACTCTACCCTCTTTCTACTAAATTTTAAAGACATCGCATAGCACACACGAGGGAGTGGTGTCCCTCGAGGGCGCTCTCTTATTAATATAGTATGTACATTAAATAATACTTTGTCCTCAAGTCAAAATCGAACCCACAATCGTCGCTTCTATGCACACACTGCCGCTGCGCCAATGTGCCTAACCAAATCTACTTTTTCCATCCACACTTTAGAAAGAAAATATATTAAACCTGCGGTTTATGAGATTTGGTGGTTATATATAATATAAATATATATATATATATATATATATATATATATATATATATATATATATATATATATATATATATATATATATATATATATATATATATATATATATATATATATATATATATATATATATATATATATATATATATATATATATATATATATATATATATATATATATATATATATATATATGTATATATATATATATATATATATATATATATATATATATATATATATATATATATATATATATATATATATATATATATATATATATATATATATATATATATATATATTATATATATATATATATATATATATATATATATATATATATATATATATATATATATATATATATATATATATATATATATATATATATATATATATATATATATATATATATATATATATATATATATATATATATATATATATATATATATATATATATATATATATATATATATATATATATATATATATATATATATATATATATATATATATATATATATATATATATATATATATATATATATATATATATATATATATATATATATATATATATATATATAGTTCTTTAATAACTCACTCATTTGGCTAATCGACATAAATGAATTACTTTTTATGAGATTTTCATAATAATTTATATCAGAACAGATATTACTGTTGATTTTGTACCAACGTTTTATTGTTCCCTCGAGTTTTTGTTCTAAAGCCTATTGTATTTTATCAATAATATTTTTATGATATTTTTTATTATAACGAAGAACCAGAACAGCATCTGTAAACGACATGGCGGTTGATATGATTTCCATTTGAAGTAGTGAGTTAATATCACATACTTTATTAATGTTTAGATATACATAATATTTGTGCTACATATATTTATTTTATTTATATTGTAAATATAAATAAAATAAACTAAAATATTATTAACTTCTTTATGTAATGAAGCGTGTTTTTTGTTTTATATATATATATATATATATATATATATATATATATATATATATATATATATATATATATATATATATATATATATATATATATATATATATATATATATATATATATATATATATATATATATATATATATATATATATATATATATATATATATATATATATATATATATATATATATATATATATATATGAATGGATAGAAATAGACTAAAGTCATTAAGTTTTATATATAATATAAATTAGTATAACAATATGCGTATGTAGTTCATAAATGTTTGTAAAAAAATTATAAATTCATATTAATTTTTAGTAATGTGTAAAATTTTCACTTTATTTTGTAATTGTAAATAAATAAATGGTGATGAAATAAATATATTACAAAATGTCATACTTGTTTTTTTCTGTGTATTCTGAGTGTTCTGGTCTTTTCTTGGGATTTTTACCAAGACTTCATATACTAAGTTCGCGCTTTGTGTTACCAGTTGTGAATTGAAACGAAGCGTTGAAACTAAAAATCTTAAATATAACTTTTTTTATTGTATTAACTATTTATTTAGAATAAAAATAATAATAAAAAAATAATAAGTTCGTTTTATCATGATTTGGACTAAACCAACCAACGCCACATTCACAATCAGGTACAAGAATGTAATCTTTATTTCATTTATTCGAATATTTAATATCCTCCACTTCCGTCACTGTGACACCTTAGAGCAGGTCAGAAATATTTAAGTTCAACGCAATCAAAAGGTATAAACGTTTAAAGTTATTTCTTTAATTTTGAAACAAACCGCATAGAGTAGTCACTTACCTAGGAGAAAGTAAAATAACCTAGAATTTTAGTAACTTTATGTTGTAAATAAAAGGTATATCCTAGAAAAAAAAAACTCGCGTGGAAAGGGTTCCGTACACAATATAGTGAAATATTTCCCCTAAAAATGTTTTTTCCTTAAAAACATTTTTTATCGATTTTACCATTTTATTTTCAATTTATTAAATCCTTCTAGGTTTTCCTGTAATCTACAAGCCATAAACTATATTAAGTAATTTTATCAAATTTTTCGACCCAGTAGTTTCGGAGATTAGGGGGGGGGAATAGTCAATTTTCGGCTTTTTTCATGAATATCATCGAAACTATTTATTTTAAAAAATTAAAAAAAATATATTCGAGATCATAATAACAAGCCCTTTTATTTGATATATGACTCAATAAGGTTCGCAATTTTTTTTTAATTACCTAATTTATTCCCCGAAAATTACGCTTATTTCTAACAAAAGGCAGGGTCAGGGCATTACACCATCCTGCCAAATTTCATCTGATTCGGTAGTAGATTCAGAGAAAATTGGCTGTGACAGACGGACGGACAGGAACACGAGTGATTCTATAAGGGTTCTGTTTTTTTATTTTTGTACGGAACCCTAAAAACTATTACAAAATTGTATTTAAAATTCATTACCTACAAAATGATATAAGTCAATACGACTACATATTTTTTCTTTTAAACTTTTATAAGTGTTCTTTTCATATTACGTTGATTAAATTGTCGCAAACCTCTTTTTTAAATAAGTATGATCTATATACTGAATAATCTATAAACTGAAAATACCTGAAATTGTTAACTCAATTTAGTTCAACCGTCGTGGCGCAGAGGCGCAACGTCTGCCTGTAACGCGGCTAACGCGACGGTTTCTGGGTTCGATCCCCAGTCGAGGAAGATGGATTTTTCTATTTCCATTTTCTTCGCTCTGGCAACTAAGGCAAAGCGCGGCGTTGAGTTCCGCCACTCAACACGCAATGCCTTGAAAACGGCGGAAAGTGGGGACGGAGTAAGCAGGGACTAAGTAACGGAGGGTCTTAACACTAGGTTCATATGGTTCCTGCAGTTCCCTCTGCCTACCCTGCCATGTGCGGGATAAAGCGTGAAGCTAAAAAAAAAAAAAATTTAGTTCAATATCGGAAATTTGGAGTCACCCTAAAAGACATTTCAACCATACGTACATACGTAGTAAAAGGTCTAAACCTTTAGTTATCTTAATGATAACGTACATTAGCGAGTACCAAACAGTTTCTGATTCTTACTTATACACATATATATGATACACACACATACATTTGAGCTATATATTATATATCAAATGGATATAAATAATGCTACATAGCGGCAAAACACCATTTATTTGTAAGCTATGACATGTTGCGGGTTCGATTCTAAATTAATAAGACAATATAAGGTTTTTAGTTCTGCCAATAGATATTTCCAAATGCAGAACGTTGGGAACGGAGTGTCTTAATACTTTTTTCTTCCTGATAGGAGGATCCTTTAGATATATGCGGGACACAAAGTGAACATATTTGCTTATAAAAAAATATTATGTAAGAAAACAAGTCCATTAAATCTAAATTCGAATGTACGTGTCATTATCATAATAACATAGTTATAGCAAGATAAATTCATATCACTCTATGACTTGACTTCTGGCAGAAAGTGGAGGACATAGAGTTTGGACATTAGGTTAAAAAATCTCTAGCAATAATGTTATGAAATATTTCTAAGTGTTCTTAGTAACTTTTCTTTCTCCGAAAAACTAATAGCTTACGATTTTCCGATTTTAATATAAAAACTAGACCCTAAATATTGTATTATATTATAATACAAAGTTTGCTTGGCATAAATCCCTTGTCCCTTTTTAATCATTCATACATTTCAAGGGTTTTTCCGTAATATACGAAATATTTGTATGTGAATTATTAATATTTCTCAAATAAATAATGTGTACATTCTGCAGATTTTAAATGTTGGGTAAGCTATAGTTGGAAGTGGTCTTAAGTTTGATTCTACATAGATATTTTCACATAAACATTAAAAATACAGAATAAGTAACAGAATAAATCTAGATTTGTTTAGCAAAGAAGACAGCTGGAACCCTGAATTAAAACGTTATATATAGTATGCTGAGATGTAAAGTTCAATGCTTCACTCTAATTTTTTTCCTGAACAAAAGCAACTTGCAGTTCTCCGAACGAGAATCGAAGCCTCAACAGTCGTGTTTACAGTAAGACGCTGTCACATTTTCACTGGATGCATTGGGATATTATTTAGAAATCGGAACTCATTGAAATATCAACTGTCACTTCACCGATATGTACTAGTATGAATAAATCGTGACGTCGACATATTAGTGACCGCACGTCAAAATGCCAAACGCAAATTACAAGGTCAATAGGGGCTTGCGGTTGGATTGATTTTCTTCTAAAATTGGAATTTACTATAAAATCTTTATAATTACATACTACCAAAATTAAAAAATAGCTCACGTTTACACAGTGGGAACCTTGCAGGGTGTAGTGGGTACCTAGTGTTGATTACAAATACTCAACTCCCTGATCGCCGTTCAAATTAGTAAAACGTGGAAATTTTAAGATATATTTTACTTTTCTACTTAAAGCAAACATAACAATTTGAGCGCAGCGGGACTCGAACACGCGCCCTCATGCGAACCGTCCAAGTGCTCTCACCACTGAGCCATGCGTTCTTTTCTCTATCCTCAGTGAGGATACTTTAAAAATCACAAAAATACATTTTTGCTACCGAATATCTAATCCTCAATCATAATATATAAGTCAAACGCTAAGCCTCCTCGCCACAGTGGGTTTAAATAAACACATATGTAATAAAAGAAAAACCTTCATATAATAACTTTAACCTCGACCAAAGTTCTCAGTAATAATGACCCAACCATTAATGCTATATTACAAAGCGATCACTAACTACAATTAGTATATATGGTAGAGTTGTGTTTCAGGGTTTATGGAAAGAAAAGAAAATATTTAATGCTACGTAAACTATATTAATTACACTAGGATGTTGGAAATTTAATTCCTACTTGGAAATTTGAATTATTTCCCGTTTTGGTACAAGACAATACGAACTGCACTCATTATATGTAGAGTTCCGAATTAGGACTCTAAAGGGAATGCGGAGTGTTTTGACACTAAAGTATCTCTGTCAGTGTGGGGAATTCTGTAAAGCTAAATAATTGTATTATTGATTGAGTATGTTTGTTCATAACGACAGTAACTATAAAGCTAATGTAACACTTTATAATGTAACAATTTTTAATTTATATTACATTTTAGTTTTCTAACATTGGAATTAGTTAACTAATAAGAACGAGCTTACTTACTTAATACTTAGCCTTTAAAAAATGGGTAATGCTTACATTTTAAATATAGAACTATATGCCTATGTTGTTACTTTGAGAGTATCATTGATTTACTTGATTGACAAAAGTATATATGTGGGAGACTGGAATTTTTGCTTATAGACAGAGTAAGCAGTAATTAAAGGTTAAAAAAATAGAAATCATACATTGAGAAGTTTCACTACGAAAAAAACGGCCGCCCTTACAAGGGTATGAAGTGGCACGTGAATAAACGAACTTTAATATCGCTAACGTCTCCTCGTTTCATTTTATTAATATTTTTATTATGTCCATGTTTGTTAAATATTATATTAAAGTATATTTCTATTATATGAAGAATTGAAAGCTTTTAAAGCTAAATATTAAATATTTTGAGATTTTCTTCAACATTTTTATATCTTTTTTAATAGGATATGTCACCAACTTGTATATGCAGGCCTTCCAGAAGGTTCTCGTTTTGTACGATCTTTCTCCAGCACCATCGATTTTATTATCTTCAAGGTCAATCAAGGAGAAAGCCCACTCTTATGATGTATTAATAAATTAATTCATACAATATGTTTTATAGATATTATATTAACTTTTTATTTTTGTATTTGTAACCAGTACTTTGTTTAAAGATGGATGCAAGAATATTTATATATTTTTTCAACTGGACAAGTAAATATGTATTAATTTTTTATGATTTCATAATTTACTTTAAAAATAACGGAATGTTTCCAATGTCAAGTTTATTGTCCGTATGTTACGAACAATTTTAATTAAGAACGCTAGGTAGTATTAAGCTGAAGTTAATATATGATATTTAATACGGACACGACAATTAAAAGAGCTCGAAAACTCTACCAGAAAAAAAATATATCGAAGTCATATGAGTCGATGATTTTATACAAAATTTGAATAAAAATTATTTTTCCTGCAGTCACGTTTGTCCTACAACTTTTATACCGGTTCGGAACCTCGTGGGGGTGAGTTAGTCTTATGTATGACCATTCTTTTATATTAAGATCGGGGTAATATTGGGTCACTTAACAACTTCGATAATTGGGCAAAATTATTTCTACATATTATTTTGCTTACGGCAAAAAAAAGATTACATACTTGTATTACGTAATTTTATATTTCAGTTACTTACTTCAATTCATCATTTACATCCCTTTATCGTATCGTATTGTATCAACTGAAGTGTAAGCCCTTATCCTCGTTAGTACATACACAAGTTAACGTCAAAGATAACCGTAACAGTAGTTAGTGATGTTTGCTTATACTTAACATACACATAGTATAATATACATATATAAACAACAGAAGAAAACTATATGTTCTCGTATATATTTATTATGATCGTTAAATAAACCTGTGGAATTGAGAGGTGAATATCAATTTACCTTGAAAAGTTTTACTTACATGTCTGGTATGCGGAGGCGGGGCATAAATAATCTAGCTAGGGTTTATAAGTTAAACACGTGCGTGTTATTTTATATTAAAATGGCTTAGTTATAATAAATTATTGCATATCATTTATGTTTATTTTTTTTTTTATATACTTTATTGCACAAATTAAAAAAAAATGTACAAAGGGCGGACTTAACGCTATGAAAGGATTTTCTGCCAGCAAACCCAGAATAGTTTATGAGAGTAGTCCGTAGGATGTGCACATAAAAGTTAAAGAAAAATTTAAAATACATACATAGCAATAGATGCCTAAAAATATATATATAATAATAAAACAATATATTTCTATGTTTATTTTATGTTTATTTTGTATGAAATTTTCTGCATGCAATTTAATATGCGAAATATGTGTGTAAATATATCGCTGCAGAAGACCATTGTAGCGCTGAGGCACATCGTCTGACTTTAACCATTCGAGATAATAAGTGGGAGGTAATTCTTCCCTTCTAGTCAGAAGGCAAAGCGCGACGATGAGTTCTATCACTCAACACGAACTCTGAGACAATCAGAAAGGAAAAATGGAGTGTCGTAACACAAGGCCTTCCATATCATGAAAGAAACGTTAATCTAAAAGCAAAACATATTCTCGTAATTGTTATGAATTCGAATCTCTTTTGGGGCATTTATTTTATTTATTTATTATTCACCGTACATAATTAAACAAATATAAGTATTAAAGTACGAGCACTATAGTAAAAAGCAGTGAATTATTTTTACTTGATTTTCCTCAGTACAATGGATATAAGATTTTTCAGCACGCGTTGTGTCGAAATTGGATTGAGTTCTGTAATTTCCCGAAGAGAACGAGGAATCTTGAAAACTTACATAGTGAAATAAAATAGCGAGAGTGAGAGAGAATAGAAATGGAAAATAAATAATAGCGTTAAATTCTCTATATATGCAAAATTAGTTTTAAAATGAAAGAAAGCGACTTCAATATTCTTACTATATATTGGGTTAGCTTCTCACTACTTTCTAAAATAAGAAGAAGGTGACGATTTAAAATTACGAAACTAATTACAAGTTAAAATTGTAAATTCATTAAATCCGTATTAACTATATCAGAAACACAATTATAGTTAAGCTGAGTTAATTGATATTTATAATTGGATCACCTGTTGGCTGTTACCTACGTACATACATACATGAGTAGACATATGTATGTATATAACACACACATATACTCATACACCTGTAAATGTATATGTATTGTCAAATTGTAAAGTTAAATTTAACATGTAGTCACTTATTCATACTTACAGAAATAATTTAAATAATTCCTGCATTTTACATTTTTTTTAGAATTATACTATACAATTAGTACATTAACCGCTTTTAAAATATAATATATAAGTCTTACAAAAAAGCAAACTACAATACATTCAAAAGAACATAAAAATAAATTGATAACCTCCTTCTTGCAATCGGTTAAAACAACATAGTATTTCTGCAAATAGGTAGACTATTGTAGATTAATCTTTACTTTAATTTCATAATAAAAATCTTAATACAATATATTATTTAAATAACAAATAAGAAAGTAATTATTTAAGTTTTGAGTACAAGAATAATATATTTTAAGTAAGAACGGCTTATTAAAATAACGGCTTATTAAACATAGAGTTTGATCTAAGAGGCGGACCAGAAACACTATATACTATATAAAATACATACATAAGTTTGTATGATACATATACAGACATAAATATATTCACACATACATACATACATATATACAAATATAGCTCCATGCTTTAATCCTAACAACGTAGCCCGCTCCGTTTACTTAAATTACACATTTAAGCGATTTATGATTCTGATAAATTTATAAACAAAACAATATAACTGTCAACTGCTCGACTTGCTAGTCAAAGAGGACAGATTATTCTGTATAGACAAATCCCTTAATAAGCGAGTGAGCTTGACATTAGATTCGAGTGAATACAGTGTCAATTTACTTTTAGGATATTTTCACAATCTACCTTACCTTAGCCTAAATCTCGCTTTTTTTTAAAAGTTTCTTTATTGATTATACTAGGGTCGAGTTAAGGATAATGTAGGGATAGCAGCTTTCACAAGAGGATTGAACAAAAAAGATATGTTTATTTTGTTTTGCTTCACAATTGGCTTATCAAAATCGCTAAAATGTTTTCGGTTAATAAATCATCTTTGAAAATGTAATGTTGCTCTTTTCACAATCCTTTCGTTTCAATTTAATAAATAATTTAAGAAGCAACAAGCTCCAGGTCCTTGGTCCTTGTATACGATAAAACATTTTGAAGAATGATTCCGATATTTTTTTCCAATGATATCACAATACCATCTCAAACACGCTATTCTGGCTTATACACAATATTTTTATTTAACATCTGGTGAGTAAGTACTAAAGAATAATTAATTTATATGAAATTCAGTAGCAACACGATACTACTGAGCTAATAACTGTGGAATAGCTAAGTTTAGAAATATGCTAGTAAATATACAGACACAATCTGCAACATAGAAAACGTTGAATCTTTAGTGTCTTTCTACCGATAACTATTATTTATTATCAAGTACTTTCTATTTACATTACCATGTTATCATTTGCTGTGCTCATATATTATCATCACACATATATTGCCTCCCATCTCCAATCCCTCCCACAAAAAATTTCATCTTATAATGATCGATGTAGTACTATCCTTATCCAAAGGCTTCCGACATTATTGACCAGATCATAAGTCCACCTGATATGGAGCCCGCTTATTTAAAACTGATCACTCAGTTGTTTATACAAATTTCTTTCATTCTTATGTTTTTTTTTCGAGATCAAAAGGAATCAAATATTTTGTATACAAATATTGTATGCAAATATTTCATCAGATTCAAACTAAACACAATATTAGGCATAAAGATAAAATAACTACCAACAAAAATCTAAACAAGACAAGTTAAAAGAACAAAGCAATCAACTGAACAATAGACGGAGGGAACGAAATCCTGAAACATTGGAAATAAATATTTTGTTTTGATTTTATCAGAGTCGTATCGAGCTGCTAATGTCTAGAGCTCTTTCGGAAAAAGAATATGATTTTTTTTTATTTTCCTGACGAAGGAAGATTAACGAGTTGGATATAAGTAGCAATTTAATAAACTAATGCATGTATTTCTATGAGTCTTCAACAATTTTATTAATTCGCTATTTCATTTTCATTTAATAATGTTTTCTATCGAGTTCCGTCACTCAACACGCAGTATTTGCTACACAGACATACATTTAACCTTATACTAGGATTTCTTTGCTTACTTATATATTTAGGGTAAAGCGTAAACATAATAGTAAAAAATTTAAAACGTTTAATAAATTTAAATGCTTTGGACTAAATATAAAACAACAACTCGGACTGGGTTTTAAACTTTATTAATCATTTTCTAGTTCTCGTAAGTTTGTTAGCATTGGCTTTATGACCCTTCTCAAACTATTTCACTATAATCGCTAGTGTATAAAAGTTGTATATTCTAGATCTTGATAGATCATTGGATGCTAAAAATATTATAGAAAAATGTTAGGATAGCATAATATGTAATTTGGACAAAGCTTTTATAATAATAGTAGTATCAGAGATGTACGTACAAATAATAATCAGACAAACGCAGCAAAACACACATACAGTCATTGGTCACTTTTTATTAATATATTTTTAACAAGACATGTTATTTTTTAATGTATATAATTCACTATATACTCAATTTGATATTATTTGTTGTAATATATAAAAGGAATTAATAAATCTTTTATATCGCTCTCCTATTTGCTCAGTAAACAGTTGGCAAATATAAATACAATACGTTCCACGTACAGTTGACAAATTCCAGAGTTCATCTCAAGTAAGTAATAAATTTATTTATCTTCATTTTCTGATGTACTAAATACAAGCCTTATATTTTTTTTTTACCTTCACGCTTTATCCTGCACAAATCAGTGTAGGTCAAGGAAATCGCAGGAAAATTATTTATTTCTCTAGTGGGAGTCGAAATTTATCAGGTTTCGATTAGTTATACAGTCAGGTACTGCCCCACTGAACCACAAGTGCCTTGGAAAAATAACAAAAGAAATAAAAAGAAATATCCTTAACCCATATTTATTTCATATATATATATATATATATATATATATATATATATATATATATATATATATATATATATATATATATATATATATATATATATATATATATATATATATATATATATATATATATATATATATATATATATATATATATATATATATATATATATATATATATATATATATATATATATATATATATATATATATATATATATATATATATAACCGTAACAGTAGTTAGTGATGCTTGATTAAGTATAATCAAGCATCACTAACTACTGTTACGGTTATCTTCGACGTTAACTTGTGTATCTACTAACGAGGATAAGGGGTTACACTTCAGTTGAGCGTAAACTAAAAACCGATAAAGGGATGTAAATCATTGATTCAAATAGTTAATTTAAATACGAAATTACGAAATATAAGTATGTAATTTTTTTGTTTTCGGCAAAGTTAATGAAAATAGTGTATAGACACATTAGAAAATCATAATAAAATAGCAGTTAATGCTCCGGAGGTTTTGTCCCTTAACCTGTAATTTGAATTTTATATCAAATGATCGACAATTATTATATATTTTGATATTATTTTGTTTCGTGAGAGTCTATTTTGGCTGTTTTTTAGAATTTTCTTATAGCATTCGTGCATGCTTGAATGTTTATAACGATCTTGATCAAAAACATTATATCAAATGAAGATCACATAACTGACACATAATATCGCATTATGTTCCGCCGTTTGTATATATATACAAATTTCACTCTACTACATGTACGTAATTTGTTCTTAACGAAAGTAATTACAAGTTAAAATTGTTAATTCATTATTTCCTTATAACCTACCCCAGAGACACAATTACAATTGACCTGGGTTATTTGATATTGATAACTGGATCACCTGTTGGATGTCACCTGCATATACATATACATACATATACCTGCATATACATATACATACATACGTAAACGTAATGTCGAATTGTCAAGTTAAATTTACCGATGACACGATGGCAATATTTTACATAACAGTAGATATTTTCAGTTTTTTAGTATATATAACAAATAAATATAATAATATATATATATATATATATATATATATATATATATATATATATATATATATATATATATATATATATATATATATATATATATATATATATATATATATATATATATATATATAACAAATAAATATAATAATATAAATCATCTTAGAAAGCAATTTTTTGGATAAAGAATATTGGAGAAAAATAGTAGTAATAAAAGTATTAATTTCAACTTAACCTCAACGCGAATTTGAGAAAAAGGTCACTTCGAGGTACGGAATACTAAAAAGTATATTAATCCATAAGTATATTAGTAGAGACCCTAGGTGTTCTAGATGTCCGTTAAAATATCTAATAATAACATCAACATGACTTGTACATTTTGGTCCATTGCTGCATGATGAAGCAAAAATTCTAACACAAAGGCTCAAGAAGAAAAGAAAACACGTTTATTTTTATCATCATCATAAATTTCGTTTCCCTAATGATCTAACTGAAAAATATTCTTTACTAAGATTTAATATTTTTTGAACTCCCATACTGTCTATAGAAAGTAAATCAATGGGATAGTTTGTTCTTGTCCAACGCTAACTAATAAATTAAGCCACTACTTTCCATACTGTTTATATATAAATGGGTGAAAAAGATTATCCCCACAAGTGGGAATCAAACTCATACCTCAATCAGTCATACGTTGTGTTCTAACAGCTTTTTGTCTCATATAAAATAATATTAAATCAGTAAATCATATTAAAAGAGTAAATCGGGACAAGGCAGTGTAGTAGTTTACGTGTTTCAAATTTTCAAGCATATTTGGTTACTTCAGGTGGGTTCACCTAATAGTTTATAACAAAATTTCAATAGTGCTAGCACATATTTTATATAGAAAATTTTAAATAATATTTTTTTGCTGAATTCATGTCATTTTATTAATTCTTGAGGGTGGTGGTGGTAGTGGTGAACGTTGTTTTATTACTAGAGCGAGCAAATGAAAATAATTAGTTTGCTCTAAGTGGAAATCGAACCCACAAACTTCACATTTATCACTTTCAATTTATGTGAAATTTAATTCTCGATTATTAAAATATAATATTAATCGAGTTGTTTTTCTAAGGAAACTGGTATTAAAATTAAAACATTTTTACGGTAACAGATCAGTGCCTTGCTATAAACATATATCTTCTTCATAAACAAGTCTGAAAAATGATTAACAAATAACGAATGTAATTACACTAAAAACGAGAATATTTAAAATATATATTATGTGGACATTTTTCCATTATTTACAATATTGATTTATTGTAAGCTTTTAAAAGAAAGCTTTTAACTTAAGCCGGTAAATGACCAAATAATCGTGTTACTAAAGCTCTCCCACAGGTCGTCTTGGTTGGGCTTGTCAATTCAATTTAAAGATCACTGATGAATAATTTTATAAATATATTATGTTATATTTTGAAAATATTCTTAGTATCGCTTAAAGATGTAGAAAAATACTTACATGTGTTTAATTGTATATGAAAGTATCGAGGACAGTTGTGGCGTAGAGGCGCAGCGTCTGGCTGTAAA
Source organism: Dione vanillae (assembly GCA_037178615.1). NCBI lineage: Eukaryota > Metazoa > Arthropoda > Insecta > Lepidoptera > Nymphalidae > Dione > Dione vanillae. The sequence continues at coordinate 340,906 of JAZFAU010000258.1, forward strand.
TACAATGGTTTGTTCGATTTCTACCGGGGAATAAATTTTTCTATTTTTCATTTACATCGCTCGGGCAACTACTAACTTAACACTAGGTTCCTGTGGTTTCCTCTGCCTACCCTACCGTGTGTAAAGCGTGACTAAAGAATAGCTTTTTTATATTTTTTATAATGAGTGTTCTAGTAGTCTTTAAAATTGACACGAAACAGAAAACAGATTATGTTAATGTACAATTAAATTATTTTAAATTCCCCGTACTTTCGCAACTACACACACAAGACTAGAAATTTGTCTTTACACGAGGTTCTATATATACAATAAGAGGTAAGATAAATACAATAGAAATATATACTTGTAAATAATTATTAATAAATCATAAAACACATTTATATATTTGTTTTTTTGATAGCAAACAGTATATTTACAGTACAGTTATTATTATTGTTACAATACAAATGTACTAAGGTAAGAATTGGAGAACGTTTTAAGAATAATTTCTAATATTACAAGCAATTATCTCCCTTATATTTTATGTAATTGGAACTAAAATCATATGGTATACATAAGAAATATAAAACGTTGTAGTTGGAAGTTTTAACTTTAGTGTTAAAGCCTTATGGCTTATATTCGATTGTACTTAGAGCATTTGTAGTATACACGAAAACTATATTGTTGCCCACTTAAGACCACATTAACTTTTATAGTGGACTTGTGGATTTATTTCTTTTTTGTTAATGACAAAAAGTATGATTATAACAATTTTTTTCGGAATAATAATTATTGCTAAAATTTTATCTTAAAATTGAACTTATTTGTATGTGTGTATAAAGATCATAAATAAATGATTTGATATACCTATGAGAAAAATGGATTACAATGAAAAATAAGTGTTTTATTTCCTATAGTAATATGTGACAGTGAAAGAACCAACCGCTAATAAATAGTTTAGGAATCCCCAAGCCACTTTACCTTATTGTGTTAACGAAAACTTCGGTAACTTAATTTGCTCTTCACGTCAAGAAACTTAACGTAGCTGGAAACAATCATATATATTCTTATCTAGATATATATAAAGTTCAGATTAAATAATATTTATATATTATAATATGTATATATTTTTGTAATAATGCAGTTGTACGAAGATAAGTAATTAGTCTTACTTACTTGATTTAAGGTCCTAAGTCCCCTAGATGGGGCAGGGACAGTGCGTCGCCTACGGCGACGCATCGTGTAATTAGTGATTTTTAATTAAACATACATGCTAAATAAGTTTTTCTAAGCTAAGCTTCAATTTATATTTTGTATATAGGGCAAGTAATGTTAAGATACTCCTCAATTTTCTCTCCATTCGAATACGAATTCGTGACATTAAGTGTTTAGTTTCGGAATACATTTGATAAACCTACTCATTACAAATGTAAACAAGAGTATGTTTTAAAGTTATTTCAGATAATCTTACTATAGAATTATTTCTAGTTGTAAATAAGTCTACATTTTTCCTTTGTCCCAGCAGGTTGAAAATTATAATTTGGGGTAGTGGATAGTCTGCGCACATGCGCTTTGTTTTATTAGCTTAGCACTTTCTAGGGACGGTAAAGTTAGAAAAATCTTATTGAAATTGACAAATATAACGCTCAAACGTTTCAACCGGCTAGCGCGTAGAATTTGTGTAATTAATTAGGAATTATCAAGTCGGCTCTATTTTTCTCCAATATTCTTTATCCAAAAAATTGCTTTCTAAGATGATTTATATTATTATATTTATTTGTTATATATATATATATATATATATATATATATATATATATATATATATATATATATATATATATATATATATATATATATATATATATATATATATATATATATATATATATATATATATATATATATATATATATATATATATATATATATATATATATATATATATATATATATATATATATATATATATATATATATAACAAATAAATATAATAATATAAATCATCTTAGAAAACAATTTTTGGATAAAGAATATTGGTGAAAAATAGAGCCGACTTGATAATTCATGATTAATTACACAAATTCCACGCGCTAGCCGGTTGAAACGTTTGCGCGTTATATTTGTCAATCTCAATAAGTTTTTTCTAAGTTTACCGTCCCTAGAAAGTGCTAATCTAATAAAACAAAGCGCATGTGCGCAGACTATCCACTACGCCAAATTATAATTTTCAACCTTCTGGGACAAAGGAAAAAAGTAGACTTATTTACAACTAGAAATAATTCTATAATAAGTTGATCTGAAATAACTTTAGAACATACTGTTGCTTATACTTGTAATGAGTAGGTTTATCAAATGTATTCCGAAACTAAACACTTAATGTCACGAATTCGTATTCGAATGGAGAGAAAATTGAGGAGTATCTTAACATTACTTGCCCTATATACAACATATAAATTGAAGCTTAGCTTAGAAAAACTTATTTAGCATGTATGTTTAATTAACAATCACTAATTACACGATGCGTCGCCGTAGGCGACGCACTGTCCCTGCCCCATCTAGGGGACTTAGGACCTTAAATCAAGTAAGTAAGACTAATTACTTATCTTCGTACAACTGCATTATTACAAAAATATATACATATTATAATATATAAATATTATTTAATCTGAACTTTATATATATCTAGATAAGAATATATATGATTGTTTCCAGCTACGTTAAGTTTCTTGACGTGAAGAGCAAATTAAGTTACCGAAGTTTTCGTTAACACAATAAGGTAAAGTGGCTTGGGGATTCCTAAACTATTTATTAGCGGTTGGTTCTTTCACTGTCATATATTATTATAGGAAATAAAACACTTATTTTTCATTGTAATCCATTTTTCTCATAGGTATATCAAATCATTTATTTATGATCTTTATATACACATACAAATAAGTTCAATTTTAAGATAAAGTTTTAGCAATAATTATTATTTCGTAAAAAATTGTTATAATCATACTTTTTGTCATTAACAAAAAAGAAATAATTCCAGTACAAGTCCACTATAAAAGTTAATGTGATCTTAAGTCGGCAACAATATAGTTTACGTGTATACTACAAATGCTCTAAGTACAATCGAATATAAGCCATAATGCTTTAACATTAAAGTTAAAACTTCCAACTACACTGTTTTATATTTCTTATTTATACCATATGATTTTAGTTCCAATTACATAGAATATAAGGGAGATAATTGCTTGTAAAATTAGAAATTATTCTCTAATGTAAAAGGTTCTCCAATTCTTACCTTGGTACATTTGTATTGTAACAATAATAATAACTGTATTGTAAATATACTATTTGCTATCAAAAAAACAAATATATAAATGTTTTTTTATGATTTATTAATAATTATTTACAAGTATATATTTCTATTGTATTTATCTTACCTATATATATATATATAGAACCTCGTGTAAAGACAAATTTCTAGTCTTGTGTGTGGAGTTGCGAAAGTACGGGGAATTTAAAATAATTTAATTGTACATTAACATAATCTGTTTTCTGTTTCGTGTCAATTTTAAAGACTACTAGAACACTCAATATAAAAAATATAAAAAAGCTATTCTTGAGTCACGCTTTATCCCATATACGGTAGGGTAGGCAGTGGGAACCACAGGAACCTAGTGTTAAGACACTCCGTTCTCCGCTGTCCGTCTTTTTTCGAGGCATATCGTGTTGAGTGGTGGAACTCAACGCCGCACTTTGCCTAGTTGCCCAAGCGATGAAAATGAAAAATAGAAAAATTTATTCCCCGGTAGGAATCTAACAAACCATTGTATTTACAGCCAGACGCTGCGCCTCTGCGCCACGACTGTCCTCGATACTTTTATATACAATTAAACACATGTAAGTATTTTTCTACATCTTTAAGCGATACTAAGAATATTTTCAAAGTTAAACATAAAATATTTATAAAATTATTCATCAGTGATCTTTAAATTGAATTGACAAGCCCAACCAAGACGACCTGTGGGAGAGCTTTAGTAACACGATTATTTCGTCATTTACTGGCTTAAGTTAAAAGCTTTCTTTTAAAAGCTTACAATAAATCAATATTGTAAATAATGGAAAAATCTCCACATAATATATATTTTAAATATTCTCGTTTTTAGTGTAATTACATTCGTTATTTGTTAATCATTTGTCAGATTTGTTTATGAAGAAGATATATGTAATAGCAAGACACTGATCTGTTGCCGTAAATATGTTTTAATTTTAATACCAGTTTCCTTAGAAAAACAAGTCGATTAATATTATGTTGTAATAATCGGGAATTAAATTTCACACAAATTGAAAGTGATAAATATGAAGTTTGTGGGTTCGATTTCCACTTAGAGCAAACTAATTATTTTCATTTGCTCGTAGTATAGTAATAGTAATAAAACAACGTTCACCACTACCACCACCACCCTCAAGAATTAATAAAATGACATGAATTCAGCAAAAAAATATTATTTAAAATTTTCTATATAAAATATGTGCTAGCACTATTGAAATTTTGTTATAAACTATTAGGTGAACCCACCTGAAGTAACCAAATATGCTTGAAAATTTGAAACACGTTCTACTACTACACACTGCCTTGTCCCAATTTACTCTTTATATATGATTTACTGATTTAATATTTTTATATGAGACAAAAAGCTGTTAGAACACAACGTATGACTGATTGAGGTATGAGTTTGATTCCCACTTGTGGGGATAATCTTTTTCACCCATTTATTTTGCATACTAAATAGTAAAAAACATATAAACAGTATGGAAAGTAGTGGCTTAATTTATTAGTTAGCGTTGGACAAGAACAAACTATCCCATTGATTTACTTTCTATAGACAGTATGGGAGTTCAAAAAATATTAAATCTTAGTAAAGAATATTTTTCAGTTAGATCATTAGGGAAACGAAATTTATGATGATGATAAAAATAAACGTGTTTTCTTTTCTTCTTGAGCCTTTGTGTTAGAATTTCCGCTTCATCATGCAGCAATGGACCAAAATGTACAAGTCATGTTGATGTTATTATTAGATATTTTAACGGACATCTAGAACACCTAGGGTCTCTACTAACATACTTATGGATTAATATACTTTTTAGGATTCCGTACCTCGAAGTGACCTTTTTCTCAAGCTCGCGTTGAGGTTAAGTTGAAATTAATACGAAATATAATTAGTTTGAAAAATCAATATTCTAAGTTAATGCAATCAAAAGCTACAGGCTATTATATTTTATTTTCACATTTGCACAATATTTGGTGCATAATTAAAATATTTAGGGTACTTTCAGGTAATTTCAGGACCTAGAATTATGAGATTTTATAAGAAATGAACTTTATGTATAAATAAATAATATGTCTAAAAATTTATCAATTTTATTAAAAAACTAGACATTCACGACTGTAGTTTGTTTAATACAAATCAAGCACTTAGTAAATTAATATGATGGTCAAGTGACGAGAAATATTAGCTCCCCCCAACTCTCGACTAGTGCACTTGCTATATGCGGTTTACTCTACTTGATTTAAAATAATGAAACATATCCCTCAGAAATAAGAAAATTCTTTTATTTAAGAGTACCAAAGAATTTTCCAATTTAAAAGCAATATAAATAAAATATCTTACAACAATTCTAGTTCTATCCAGCATGAGTACAGCGGCGTTAAAAAACCAAAATGGAATAGCGTCTGTCTCTCGCGAGAGTCGGCGTTGAGAAAATAAAGAGTAAATCTCTTGACTAAGCCGGTTCATGTTAAAAGCGCTGGCGGAAGCTCGAATACTAATAAATATGTTATAAAATTTGTATACAGCGGCATTTGAACTCGCGCCTCATGGAAACAGTCTAAATACTTTGACTAAAAAACTACGTATTCTTGGCCTTATTCTATATACACATATAGCAAGATATATATATATATATATATATATATATATATATATATATATATATATATATATATATATATATATATATATATATATATATATATATATATATATATATATATATATATATATATATATATATATATATATACACATATAGCAAGATAGTTAGAAAGTATCTAGTGTTACATTTTATACTTAAATTTTTGCCTGACAATGGCCACTATTGGCTACATTGTGTATAACATATTGAAGTGTTATTAACAAAAGGCGATAGTAGCAGGTTCATATCAGCTTAATATAGTAAGAAGAATATAGTGTGAAGATACTGTACTTTCGGTTTTCATCCTTTAATACAGGCATAGCATGTGAAATAATGTAACTTAACGCCGCATTTTCTAACCGATCGAGAAAAACTACCCTTATGTAAAGTTATACGCTTTATTCCTATAACTGGTTTCCTCATTGCACTTTAAATGTAACACACTGAGACCTCAAGCGAGGATTTATTACAACAAATAGCTGTAGGATGTCTTCAGTTGCCTTTATGGAGGATAATCAAAACAAGTTATGTTCGATATATTATCAAGTATATCTTTTCTATTAAATTTAGTTTTTGTCTTTTATTTATTCTGTGCATTTTTGTTAATATTTTTAATTTTTAGTTTTTGTTTTAAAAGTTTTATTGAACAATTTATAGAACAAAGAAGAAACCAGAAAAAGATTGATGAAAGAGTGGTGAAAAATATCGTTCAAGTGTTCAAGTTCAAGTTCTATTTGAAGATTATATGTATTTTGCTGAGGAAAATACTCCTTATAAAAACTAAGCAATTATATACTTTCCGTTGTAATAAAAATCGATATACCATAGATTGCCGTTAAACGCAGTCATTTTGTATGAAATAAACTACACTATTAGTTTATAATAGATATTTATTAGGATATGTGTATAAATTTAAAATTTTCGAACTTTTCTCTAACTTATTGTCAAGTTTTATAACTATAGAACGATGAGATATATGCCAGAATTGGTGATTCACATAATGTTTATAATAGAAACGCTATCATGAGGCAGTGTGAACGCTTTTACAATAGGATCACAGAAAAAGTTGACGTTTGACAACGTTCTATGGCACAATTTAAACGATTGAATTTATAAAATTTTGTTTTGTAAAATCATTTTAATAATTAACCTTTTAATCTTATTTAACTCAATGTTGCGCATTATCTATAAAGAGGCTATGATCTCACAAAAATATATCAAGACAAAATCTAATAGAGAATATTTCAATCGATGAGAATTTGTATATATCGGGGAGTTTGTGCCTTCGATTTCCACTCAGGGAGAATAAATACTATTCATTTTCACTATTCAAATTCTATTATTTGGTCCAGTAACAAGGCAAAGCGCAGCATTGAGTTCCGCCACAAAAGGTGAATAACGTGTCTTAACCGTAGTTTATGTTTACTATGCTATAAAAGGGGAATTTGTGAAAGGCTTAAAACTAAAAACTAAAAAAAATCTATAAAAGAAGCCATTACCTATTCCATTTCATTATACATGAACATACACTGAATCGATCGGCTGAAGCTTTGTAAAGTGTCCTTTAGAGTATTTCTGAAAACAGCGTATAACGAGAGGCGACCGACTGTAACGCTTTGATTCAATGCTTTTGAGATATTTTTTTTGGTTTCCGAGTTCGAAAGCTCTTCGACGAAAAAAAAGGATTTTTTAAGTTAAATTGATTATCCGTCTGACTGTCCGTATTATGACTGATTATAAAAACGATTGTGCTTAAGATACTTGTGAAGACATAAGGATGAAAATAATATTAAATATGGAAGAGTATTATTAATAATCATAGAAAAAAATTCTACTGAATCAACTTAATAATTAAAGATAAGCGCGTTGACGCTTTGTTTTTGCTCATATTATATGAAATCCGCGACATACTCTTAACTTGTAGGACTTTATGAAAATTTTAATTAAGTAATTAAGAGGCGGAACTAGACGCCGTTATTAGAAAAATAAAGCGTTCTATTGAGTTCCTGCGCCGAGAATTAGAAATGCAAATTAAAGATAGTGGACACAATATATTGTAAACCAAAGCAACTCGTTACTAAATATGGATGATAAATATTCTTCTAAGCACTTCAATTCAAGTTAAATACGAGATATTTCATTCACATATAAAAGAAAATCACTCTGGAAGTGTTTTAACGGCTGCTACGAAACTAAAGGCATCAAGCGCTTAAGACGCTCAGAATTCTACGTAAAGAACATTTTTATTTTCTTAGTTACTTTTACTTGCGGCGTCGCTAAAAACAGTGGTTTTAATCAACTTGATTTACATATTGTGATATAGCCTATAACCTACTTATATAAGTTGATTAGTTACATAGTGCAAAAATAAAACTAAAATTTAAAATAGCAGGTTTTATCAAACATACCGTTATTCCCGTCAAAGATAAAGCGTGAAGTTATGTATGTATGTACTTATAGAAAATGTTTAATTTGACTACAGTCGAATTTTAATCCGCCATGCCTGTACTTCGTAGCTTATATTATAGTAGGTGTTCAAATAGATTTTCTTTAGTAATGTTTTATACTTAGCGTGGATTTAGCCCTTAAATATCAAAAAAATATGAAAAATTCACTCTCACACTTTAAAATATTAAATAAAAGCTCAACTTCTTAAGAAACGCATCAGATATATAAATGTTTAAAGTACAAGAATATCTTTGTAATCCACTATCTATTGTGGGACTCCACTCTCCAGCATCTAGGGCATCTTTGACGTATCTATTCTAAAATCTGAACTGAAATGTGAAATGCTAGCTATTTCTATTACCATTTCATATTAATGTGTAATTTAAACTTGAAGTATTAAATGTCGTGTAAAAGTGTTTGTTTATTGTGTTTGTTATTTTAATATATAAAAGAAAAGTTTAGGTCATTTTTGGGTTCTGTATATTAAAAGAAAAAAAAAACACTTACGTAATATTATTACTTTGGCTGTGTATCTGTACGTTGAGTGCAACATACTCAAGACTGTAAATTATTATATTCCAAAATTGTAATAATTCAATTTAATATTTTGTTTAGTAATTTTAGTTGACGTCATTATTAATTAAAATTAAACCTTGCTTTCATCATTTCATGTTATGTTAGATTAAAGAAAAGAAAAATGTATGAAACAATAAAGTAAAATAACAACAAGAAAGCCACTTATACGGTTTGTTACTGTAATTAAACATAATAAATACTAAAAGCTAAGATCAGTACCACTACTACGCAACACTGAACTAGAACAATCAATCGATTAAAATAAAACAATATAACATTCATATTGAAATAATTTGATTTGAAACTAAATTCTAATCGAGAACAAAGCGTCATAGAAGAATTATCAAGTACTTAAAACTAAAAGGACCGTTGTGGCGCAGAGGCGTAAACGCGATGGTTTCCGGGTTCGATTCCCACTCGAGGAAGATGGCTTTTTCTATTTACATTTTCTTCGCTCTGGCAACTAGGCAAAGCGCGGCGTTGAGTTCCGCCACTCAACACGCAATGGCTCGAAAAAAGCGGAAAGCGAGGACGGAAAAAGCTGGAACTAAAGCAACAGAGTATCTTAACACTAGGCTCGTATGGTTCCTTAGCAGGCAGTTCCCTCTGTCTACCCTGCCATGTGCGGGATAAAGCGTGAAGGTAAAAAAATAGCTAAGACTTATAAGTAAAATCTACAACATACCGAAAAGTATATCAATAAATACTGTAAATAAAAGGCTATCAATAATACACTTTTAACGAAATTTTCACAATATGTATTATTCAAAAACTTTCATAGCAAAATGAAAAAGTAATACAGCCATTGTTCAAAGTAAGTGCCTTACGTACAACATTATTGAAGCCTTCGTAAAGCGATATCTTAATGACGTACCCATTTTGTGAATAGAATAAATTATTTTGTATTTTTTATTAGACATAGGTATCCCTAGAGGCGTATTAGAAGGCGTAGGAGGGATATCCGACTGTACACTGTTTGGTTAAGCTCATCAATTTTATTCATTATTTTAGTGATATTAAAAGTTAAAATATATTTTCTTGGCAACTTTTTCATCAGAACTGCCTTCCGAACCGGTGATAAGTTTATATTCATTCAACGGTTCAAGAGTATTTACAAAAGTCTACTCGAATGATTTTGTAACACAACTTCAACAACTGTATCACGACAATGTACGAGTATAGTATAAGCGATATATTGTCATCTTCACGTTTTATAACGCATGAGTGTTAGGCATATGGTAAATAATGCTAACTTAACACTCGATTTCACTTTTTTATTATAATTTTTGATATATTGTGCATCGAGTGACGGAAACTAATGTTGAATATTTAAGGCCTAGGGGCCGATGAACAGGAAAATAAAAACAATTAAGTAGCGTCTGACAATAAACGCGGTGGTTTGTGGGTTCGATTCCCTCTTTGGTAAGATGGTTTTTTATTTCCATTTTCTTCGTTCAGGTATCTAGGCGAAAGCGCGACGTTGAGTTCCGCCACTCAACACGCAATGTCTCGATAAACGGCGGAAAGTGGGGAACTGAGTGTTTTAACACAAGATTTCCAAGCTTTCTGCGGTTTCCTCTATCTATCCTGCTACAAACAGGACAAAAGCTACGAAAAGATTTGTAAAATAAAGAGCTTCAGCTGTAGAAAAATACAATTTCAAAACAGTAGTTTACTTTTAGTAGATTAAAAGACGAAGGAACAAATTTAATTTAGAAGAAAAACAAGAAACTTTCATACGGGAAAGCTTGTCGTATAATTTTATGCAAAGGAAGTTCCTGCTATGAAAGCTTAAAGAAAATACTATCTTAGAGAGCTTCAGTAAAGGCTGTGATGCACGTGCTTGTAACTTGAATTGCCTACGATAGTAAAATATTAAAATTAATTGTTTTATTTACGGGTTTTTACGTGGCTTTTTATGAAAAGAAAATTGGTGCCCTCAACCAACGCGTGTGAAATTTAACACTTTTTAGTTATTAGAGGATAAGGCTGAGTTAAGCTTAATTATGTTAGTTCAAATATGCTATTATGTTAATTATTTATTTATATATTATATCCATATTGCACCATGCTAGAGAAAAAGCAAAGAATTGTGTTAAAACACTCTCTTCCTCGCAAATTAATTTTCGTTGACGTTACAATTTCTTACATATAGTAAGCATGTGTATAATAATCTTAAGAAAGCTGTAGCACTTTAAAGTTGTGTAATCTAAACTTGCAGATATACTTCGATACGAATTAAATGTGATATTTTTGCATTTATTTTTTGTACTTGTGAATATGTGTGTATTTATATTAAAAAGGACCCAATCCCTGCAGTAAATAACATTAATATTAGTTAAATGAACAGTACGTTTACGTGTTTTGCCACGTAAGACGATAATTTTAATTATTTTAAATTAAAATGATATTTTTGCATTTTTCCATAATAAACGTTCCTTAGCACAAATACAACAACTTGTATGTAGAACCTTCTTTAATAATACACATGCTAAATTGTACGTGTTATTGGACCTCGTGCATTCCGAAAAATGTGTCAAACTAAACTTTTTTATGTCTTCACGCTTTTTTACGCGTTGAGAACTCCACGCCGCGCTTTTCTTAGTCGCCAGAGGAAAATGAATAAATCCTCGAGCGGGAATCGAACCAACAAACCTTCGCGTTTATAGACCGATGCGCATACTCCTCTGTGCCACGATGGTCCTTATCTAAAGTAAAATATAAAAATATCTATATAGGTACAATCATTTTTCTGTAACATTAAAATCTATTAGCGTACACTAAAATCAACAGATAGAAAGCAAAAAGCCATATAATGTAAAAACATTGCCCTAAATTCGTTGTAGAGGGCCGGTGGACCGCGTAATTAGAGTACGGTCAACAAAAATAGTTCATATTACACAATATTTTTATTTTTAGCCACATATTTTGTTGGCGTAGGCTTGTGCTAGTAATATATCGATGGTTTTTTATATAATTTACTTTGCTTTATAATTAGAAATATAATGACAGACCAAGTGTTTATTACACCTGGTCTGTACCCATTTTAACTTATACTATATGTTTTTAACATAAATATTATTTATATTACTGTTAATACATAGTACACATATGTATATATAGAATTAATATGAATTAGAGTGAACTCTTATGCATCTTTTATCTTTACATTTTAATTTACTTTTTTTATTATAGCTTCGAGCTTCATCCCGCACATAGCAAAACCGCGCCGCAGGAACTATGGGAACCTATTGTCAAGACACTCCGTTATTCCCGCTTTACTTTATATTTTTAAATTGTGAAAGTTCTAAACAAAATATTATATTTAAATGCTATATTTAGATTTTATTTGATCTCTTGCTATATTTTGTTATATACCTTAACTCTGTAACATAAAACTTATCGATATACACCAATTTTTTCTCCTCTATATAATTACCGAGGAGGAATCGAACCTAATACAGTTAGACACTGACGTTTGGCAATTTCAAAACGATATTTATAGAACAAATATATAACATCATACACGTTTTTTATGGTATAATCCAATATAACGTTAATTTTCATAATTATATCATTCGAAAAAATATGTAGAAGATTATAAAAATTCTTAAAGAAAACACATAAAAATTGGAACGAAGCGGAACTTGTGAACCTCTTGTGAACTGTGTGAGCGTTGTTCATCATCATAAACGTTTTTTATGGTATAATCCAATATAACGTTAATTTTCATAATTATATCATTCGAAAAAATATGTAGAAGTTTATAAAAATTCTTAAAGAAAACACATAAAAATTGGAACGAAGCGGAACTTGAACCTATACCTCTTGTGAACTGTGTGTGCGTTGTTCATCACGCCGCGTCGAAATTCTTTTACGCCTTATACGAGATGTTGCGGTAATACCGTTTCTGTATCTCTGTATGCAAAAGCGTACAAAATTAGATAATACTGTTATCGTGCCTAGTTTATAAGCACAATTACAGTGGGTTATAATTGAATTTTACGCCAGATAAATATTAAAAAAAGGAATATCTTTTGTTTATAAAGGAAATTATACTTCAAGCAAAATATATCGCTTCAAAAATCGAATCAAAAAAATCAAAAATCATTTATTCATATAGGTATCACAGATACACTTATGCACGTCAATATTTATCTACTACCATTTCGGAAAGGTGCTTTGTCATGGAGGAGAAGAAATGGCGAAAGAAACTCCTCAGCACATCTTTTAAATAAAAAAACAATTTTACATACAACAAATGTATTACAAGTATCGCCTAGCCTGAGCGGAACTGGTTGCAGAACTGATTAACTCCACGCGTCTTTGTCATCGACATAATCATCAACCCTATAATAACCTTTGCAGCAAAACTTATTAAGTTTTGCTTTTGCCTGTTTTATAAACAATTTTATTGGCAAGTCGCGTATCAATTTCGGAATTTTACTAAAGCTTTAAACTTTCTATGAGCACTAACATTGAAAAATTCTACTATTCAAGTTTTTAATTAAAGAGGAAATAATAGGAAGCATTATAAATTAAAATAAATAAAAGAATCAAAAGTATTTGACTGTATAATTGATTTTCTAGTAAAAAAGATTACTATTGTGGCCCATAGCACTTCATATGTAAAAGCAACGGTTCTGGGATAATTTTCCACTTGGTTTACCAAATATTATCATAATTTTAATTTTGTTAGCTTTACACTTTATCCCGCTTGTTGTACGGTAAGCCATATAGCGTGTAAGAAACTCCATTTCCTCCTTTTCTCCTTTTGAAGAGTTGCACGTTGAGTGGCCAAACTCACTGCGTCTTCGCTTAGTTGCCAATGTAAAGAAAATAGAAATGAAATGATCCGTCCTCCCTGAGTAGGCATCAAACTCATAAGCCGCCGTTTAAAGGCAGTGTCGCAGTTCTACTTAAAGAACGGAGTATTTTAGTAATAAAAGCTCCTGAGGAATTTCATAAGGTGGTTTTTCTTATGTCTGAGGCAATAAATCTAGTGAACCGGTGTTAAATTTATTGAATAGATTGAGGCAATAAATCTAGATCTGTTAAAATAAATTTAAAAAATAAAAAAACCAAGCTTAAAAAATATATACAAATCATGTTGCATCCAACATATAACGAATTCAACATATAACGTTTGAGTCGTGAAATTTGATATTTATTTATACTGTATGTTTTACTCTAATAAATACTAGATATATTACTACACAGCACTCGCCCTTTGCCCTTATATTTTGTTTCCATTTAAAAAAAGCTCTACCCATCTTATTATTCTAATATCACCAACACAAAATCTTTGACAAATAGTCTACGCAGGTAAAGTAATATCTTAGAAAATACAATTTTCATACAAAATTCATTTTACGCTTCCACGTTTCGCGTCTCATAATAGGCTGGTAGGAGTACGCGTCATATCACTTCTACACGCTGATTAAAATCATACCATATCATATTGAATTATTCCTTGCAAGGTGGAGTACGGTTAGTAAATAAATTTAACTAGATAATTATAAAACATATTTATGTAGTTTAAAATTATTTCATTTGATTAGTTGTTTGACTTGTTTTTTGCATATAACATATAACCCCTGCATATAACAGAGTAAAGACATTACGCATTATGAATAACGTAACAACGCCACGCAAATAATTTACCCTCCTCGGGAAGAAATCGAAGCCACAACTCTCCATTTAATTTTGTTTTAGCTTTACGTTTTATCCTGCACACGTCAGAGAGGCATAGAAAACTACAGTAGCCATGGCAATCATAAAACACTCCGTTGTTAGTCCCTGCTTTCTCCATCTCTGTTCTTCGCCTTTTTCGAGGCATTGCGTGTTAAGTGGCGGAACTCAACGCCGCACAGTCCCTAGTTGTCAGAGTGAAGAAAATGGAAATAGAATAATCTATCTTCCCTGAGTGGAAATCAAACCCACAAACCGTTGCGTTTACAGCCAGACGTTTCCATTTACTTTCTTTATTATAATATATATTTAGTTTCATATACATAAAGATCATAGATCATTATTTTATACGTATATAGATTAAAATAATATATATTTATAAGCTCGACTGTATTCAAACAAAGCGACGTAAACACTTAAATATTATAATGATTTTAATTGCTGTCCGTACAAACACGTCTCATTACCGGCGACTGCGACCGCACGGTACATAGGCAACACGCTTACGCGGTAGGCGATATTTGCGTTGTCCTATTGATTAGGACGTACATGATAAATATTGATATTTAGTTATTTAAGGAGAAAACTCTATCTTCTCCACTTTAAGTTAGCTCTAAAACTTTAATTTGCTTCCTGTAACTTAACGCCGCGGTGCAATATTTCCGAATAAACTCACAAATCGCCTTTCAATCTGTAACTGTCGTTCATTAATTTATTTAATAAATTTTACTCAAGACATCTTTTGAGTGATTGAAATAAAAATGAATTAATATTACAACTTAAAGAATAATTTATATATAATATTTAGCATCTCTAAACTACAATCACGTATGAGTGCACTAATACACGTAACCTATATATTCATTACACGAAATAGATTCGAAGTAAACGAAAGGGATGCTTATATAAATTGGTAAAGGAATTTAACAATTTGTAATAGTTTCTTTCTGTGTCATGTTTCAAAATTATAAGCTTTATGTATGTAAAATTTTCACTTACAAAGAACTCACTAACTGATTTTAAATATAGTAATGTATTAATATGTTCCTGGTCCAGAAAAATGAAATAAACTGATTAAATTTTCTGTAATAATTGCTATTTTCCCTTCAAGTAAAATGTATCATAAACAGAATAGATTGACTAAGGGCTCTAAATCAGTTACGGCTATTTAAATGTAAATTGGGGACATGGTCTTCAGGGCACGTGGTCCAGTAGACTTGCTACTTTGGAATGTTAGAAAGTATTCCTACATTTTTTGAAGTAAAATTTTCGAACTCAAGCCTCTAGGATATTTTAGAGACATGGGTTCGATTTTTTATTATAATAACTCATTCTTTAAACTGCACACTGTATTCTACAACAATCAGTGTAGGCAAAATGGACTAAGTGTCAAGCATTTCGTTAAAAATTTTCGCTTCAACTTATGATATTTTATGTTTCGTTAACTGGCGTAAATGCCTTGGTTTATTCACAGTAAAGAAAAAATTTAAATTAAGATTTACAGGCTCTATATTGAGTTTAGACTCAAAAATTTTATAAAATTTTTAACCCATATCATCATTACTCAGCACCTCTAATTCATTTTAAAACACTCTAACTTAACCAAAGTATTATGTTTACAATGTTTTCAAATCTCTAGAGGGTACACAAAATTTTGAATTGTAAATTACCAGACGCGTATAATTCTATCAGCGTTCGAGGCAGGTAAGATATTAACATTCCAAAGCAAATATCAAATCATTGTTGCAGATCATAATCTATATCTAGATTTTACTTTAAAATGACGCATTGGATTATTATATATTATTATTTATTGTTTCTGAATAATATTTCTTTCCATTTATACTAATACAGTAGTCCTACTTTTTAAGCTCGTAGAAGTTACATGTTATTTGGGTGACACAAAAGTGCTAAAATTATTTTGAATTTCTATGATTCTTCTTAAGGAAAGTTGAAAGTAAAGAAGTGAATAACTTAGTACTATGCCGACACGACATACGAGTGAAAATTAAAATGAGTACTATAAAATTAATGATGGGCTATGAAATTTACTGAACCATCATCAGCATGGGCCAGGTAATGTCTACTTCTGGACAAACATCTCCTCTAATAAGCGCTATAAAAGTTGGTTCTGGATAGCCCACATTCATCAAATTCACCAGATTGTGGTTACATGGGCACATTTCTCGGTTTTTGGTTACCATCGACTATCGGTTCTGTGAGCTATATGACCTGCCCACTGCTACTTGAGTTTCGCGCTCTAAGGAATATATCAGTTAATTTGGTTCTTCTCCAAATCATCTTATATCTAAATCGATCTTGCAGGAAAACTCCGATCACCAGCAAATCGAAATGGAGTCAAATAATTATCATTGAAGTTAACACTGAGTGTTTTCAAGTCCAAAAACTTGAAAACGTCTTTCAATACCACGGTAAACAGTTTTGGACATATTATATGCCTTTAGTCAATTTGGTACCTCTGTGTGACTAAAGCACTGCCCGAATTGAATCCATCAAAATGTTTGACTTTGTTATAGTCTACAAACGTCAGATAAAGAAAAGGTTAGTTATATCCCTCAGTTTTCTGTATAACCTATCACACCGTATATATGTGGCCTGTAGTACCAAAGACGTGACTTAGAAGCATGATGGATTTATAATTATTTAAAAGAGTTTTATCACCCTTTTGAAAGAAGAGCATGCCTGTCTGTGGCGTGATACCATTGTGGATGGCGGTATTGAACAGCTTTTGGAGAGCCTCCAATAATAGCCGTCCACGCGCTTTTACACGCTTTGCTATTATTCCATCGAGAGTTATTAGGATAGCTCGCATAGGTCGATGACCGAGTGGCGTTGATACATGAATATTTACTGAATAAATAGATTTTTTGATGATCAAGTTACTAACATGTTTTAAATATATTAATTTAATACAATTTTTAATTATATAAAGATTTTAAATGTTAAAATTTCTTGAAAATTTATTCACATAATTAAAATTTGAATAAAATGTTCACCTTTGTTGTGTCGAAATATAACCTCGTAATATGATAACGTGTAGGCAGCGTATTAAGATAAAATATGCATAACATTTAAAATAAAATCTGCAATCCTTTGTAGTCCTTTGTAGTATCAGACAAGGTTTAATTTTAAACACGAAGATTGAGGGTTCAATTCCTTCCAAATTTAACATTTAATATTGTATAGTAACAATCTCATAAGAAATGAACTAGTGAATTATTAAATATCATAGTTAGTCAATAGTTACTATCGTTATGTACAAAAAGAATTTAAAAAATCAAATACAGCCTTCTCGTTTATTCATCTATACTTATAAACAAAGTAATAGTCCCAGTTTTCAAACGTACATAGTTTGTTACACGTTAATAAGACAAAACACATTTTTAAAATGTTAGTCTCTTTGTCAATCAGAAGTAATAGGAAATTGTTTTGAAGCAATATATAGGCTACGTTGTAGCAGGAGATTTTCGCAAGAATTGCGTTTAAGAAATTTCCTTAAAAAAATCTTATTAAACGATATTTCATTAATTTCTTTCAGAATTGTTGCTTAGCTCTGCAATCATTACTTTCGCTTAGCCTAAGTAATGCTAAGCTAAAGAAATGATCCATCCTTTTAATAATACTGTTAATATCCTTTTAATAATAATAAACTAACCCTCTCGCTTCATTACGCCTTTACAAGTCTTGCTGTCAGTTGACTTACACCAGTCGTAATAATTATCAAGTTTTTCAATCCTCAATATTGCGATTATTAATACACGATATTGAGGTTGTATATTTATATTTATTTATTTTTTTCATCACCTATTTATACCCAAAATTATATTTAGAAAATTGCTCAAGTTATTCCTCTACCAAGTTGTGAAAACTCAAAATCGCCACCAAAAAAACTGTTTTTTTTATACTCATCTAAATATAAAACATAAAGTTATATCCATATGTATATTTTCGTAATCATTTAACATATATCCATCTGTAATATAGTCGTACTGTAGCTACAGAGAAATTTTGGTGTAAATTTTTAACCTTGATTAGCTTTCTTCTGCTCTTATCTTATAGCGTAACAAAGATGAATAAATATCTTCTTTAAATATTTATACATAACAAACTCAATAACACAAAAATTCCAATAAACGTTTCAATTTAACAACATTTTAAGCATATTTTATAAAAGGTTTCAAATACATTATAACCTCTAAATACATTTTAAAAGAAGATAAACTCATGTCATTTAATATATGAATGTCATGATGAAATTGAAAGTTAAATATGTTTATAAATAATTTTAATTAAAAAAACCTTCCACAATGAATTACATGGATCGATTGCCGACGGTGATAAGCTGTTGCTTCTGTTGCTTCTTAAGAGCTGGCACTGTTATGATAGCAGTATTCTCTTTCGTACGTATACTTATAATTTCTCTATATATGTCATATGTACAATTTTTCTGTTACTAATTAACTGACAGATAATGACTTTAACTAAAGGATTTTCCGAAATTTTAACGGGAATGGAACTATATATAAATTTTACCTTTTAAAGTCCACGTAAATTAATTTATGGCCTGCAGTTTAGTATTGACATCATCGCAGCATTACTGAAAAGTGATGGATGTGGGGTAGAAAATATTTTCATCAAGGCGGGCTACGAGTTGCCGAATGTACAAACTTATAATATATGTACAAACTTATAATATATCCTATATATTAAGCTTAAAATATTTTATATTGTTGCTTTTATATCTTTTATACTTACCCTCCGTAAGATCGTATTTTGCCTTGGTACCCCCGAGTGGTAATTGAACCTACTCTCATTAAATTTACAGCAAGCTGTTCTGCTGCAAATATGTCTTTAAAATAATTTCTTCAAATTTACACTTCTATTACAGTTATCAGGCCTCGTCTTCGCACCAAATGTAGCACATACAAAGGGGTTCTGGAGTATGGACCCAGTCCTCTCCTACTACAGCGCAGCTACAGAAGCTACTCTACAGTTTATACTTGGGGCTGTGTCGATAATGCTTTGTCTTGTTAGCTTTTTTCTACTCATAGGCGCTATTTGTGTATGTATTCATGAAAAAAGTTATAAATGTTTTTTTTTCACTAGTATAGTAACTTAATAGTATAGTTTTCTTATATAAAATTTATAACAATATTAGTCATTTTCTTTTAGCTTCACGCTTTATCCCGCATATTGCAGGGTAGGCAGAGGGAACTGCAGGAACTACATGAACCTAGTGTTAAGACACTCCGTTGCTTAGTTCCTGCTTTCTCCGTCACCACTTTCCGCCTTTTTCGAGGCATTGCGTGTTGAGTAGTGGATCTCAACGCCGCGCTTTGCCTAGTTTCCAGATCGAAGAAAATGGAAATAGAAAAATCAATCTTCCCCGAGCGGGAATCGAACCCACAAACCGTTGCGTTTACACACGGACTTCTGTAAATTATATCATTATATATTAGATTATAATTATAATATATAAATATATTTTAAGTTTCATGTCAAATACGCAGCAATATAAAGCAGGGTAGGCAAAGGCGTCTAAGTATTAAAACACTCAGTATTCTTGCACTTTCCCCTTCCAATGTTCAAGACTTTGTATTTGTAGTTGCAGTACTAAATGGTCCGTTTTATTTTATGAGATCAAATCCACAACTATCGTTTTCACAGCCAAACTCATTCACTACACCATAATAGTTCTTTAAAATCAGTTGAAAAATTATTTTAATTATCATTACCTATTAATAGAGAAAATTTGCAAAACGTAGATGCTGTCAACATAAATAAGATGTAACAAGCGTATTAAATTTTAACGGAGGTTCATCAACATCTTATAAGATTGATCGATGATGATAGAAATGCTTCAATAAATTATAGGATATGTTGTTTCTAGCTTTGTTCATATTTAAATTCCACAGAATATACCAATATTGATACTGGTGTACCAGTGGGGTGCAATAGTGTACAGTTTCACCGTTTTCCTCATGTTCTTCATACTATCCATATTTTGTTTCTTCGTTCATACGAACTGTGTAGCTGCCGGTGCAGTACTTTGTGGACTGATGATTAGTGAAGTTCTAGGTGAGTTGATTTTAGCATATATATTTTTTTAAATATACAGAGAAAATATACTATAAATTACTATGTTTTATCCACATATTAGTAGTATTCACATATTATATATGTGGAAATTACATGTGAATATTAAATAAAATTTAAAACAGTCAAAACTAATGATAAAAAATCTAGCCATAGCTTACTTTTCTTTAATTTGTTTATAAATTAATATAATCATTATTTAAAGTGAGTTAAAATAGATTTCAGCAAGAAGGGCAGCAAAGGCCGAATTTGCATATTGAATAGCGAAATATGACAATAATTAAATATCTCGCGTTATTCGAACCACCACAGCCTTATAAATAAAATTTTAACAACGATAAAAATACATCATTAATTTAAATAACTTGAATTAACTCCAATTATTAAAAATTAAGCATTCATTGTTAAATATGTATAAAAATGATTATTGAATTACCTACTAAAATAAAAACCAAAACACTACAAAAAATAAACCTTTTAAAACGTACAAAAAATTCAATCTTATCTCTTAAAAGTTAGAAAATATATACTTTTATTCAAGCATCTACAAAGTTAACTCATTCAAACAGAATCAAATCGTAGCACTCTCGTAGCTGTCTACGAGCTACAGAACGGAGCGCTACCTAAATGAATTAACGTCTACATACTTAAATGGATTACACGTTTTAATTTTATATGAAGCTTTCTCTTGACTTGAAGCCGTCTTGGCACAGTGAGGCATTGGCTGACAGGAAAAAGGGACATTACGTGTTGAGTGGTGGAACTCAACGCCGGGATTTGCTTGGTTTCCAGAGCAACGAAAATGGAAATAGTATCCATCTTCCCCGAGTGGGAATCGAACCCACTAATCGTCGCGTTTACAGGCAGACGTAGCGTCTGCCTCTGCGCCACGACGGTCCTACTTTTTTTTACAATAGACTCCTAACTACTTAATTAATTAAGTATAATTTATTAAAAAAATACGATTTTTGTGATGAATTTAAGATTCCCATTGAACATCCTGTATGTACACTATCAGTCACTAATAACCGGTTGCGTACGACATGAGCTAACAATACTTACGGCGAACCTACTGCTGCTTACCTTATTCCAAGATTAATCAATAAATTACCCTTAAGCTTATGTAGTACTATATCAAAAGACAATATTAAAGCCAAGCTAAAATATTATTTTTTAAATAACAGTTTGTAATTTTTATTAAACCATTTCTTTACAAACATTAAGTAACCATGTAATTTAATTCATTTTATTTAATGTAACATAATTTTTATTTAATTTAATGTAACATCAACACAAACCAGTTCAGGTTTTTATGATGTTCTGTATACCCATAGTAATGTACCAAATTGTAATATGATAATAAATAAATAAATAAATAAAAAATAATAACTGCATATTACCCAATATGTCTATAAAACATATATCTCTAGATATTTTAATTTAGAAGCTCATGTTATTTTAATACCTAATAGTGTTTATCTTTTCCAGTGACTCTATACTTCGTTATCGTAGCAAACAGCCTACGCATGACCCTAAAGTTTCTGACTGGTGAAAGTACAATAGCCTAAACAAGATGTTAATCTAATTTTTTGAAACATGTTTTTTACTTTTAACTTTTGATAATAAAATGATATTTTAGTTTATTTTTGATGTTTTCATTGAAATATTGAAGAAGTTTGTTTTTTATTTTTAATATATAATTACATATATTTTCTTTTGCATGGTACAGTCAGCGTCAAAAAAATAGATACATTCAGGGTATTCAAATATATAGACGCAATCAAAAAGTCAATAATATCGGTACATTCAAAGTTACCTTATCATTGTCAACAACGTAGTCGCTTTGGTATCTAAGCATTGTATGTATTCAAAAATATGGAACACACTAGGAAAACAAAACTTTATTGCTTTGCATTTGAAATATAATTTGTTATGGCAATTAATATTTAAATATTTATGCATAAAATGAAAAGTATAAATATTACTGATATCCTTTTCATTTTCAGCATGTCGTCATAGATAAGTCTTATGTTTCGTAAAATTTGTGCATTGTCATTTACGATACTTAATGCAATGCCTTAATTCACAAATCTGTAGAAGTAAAGGGGGGCAATTAAAACATCATATTTAATTAGTTTTGTTTAATATTATAAAATCGACGCCTTACTAGTAAGTTAGTAAGACGTTTGACTCTTTGGTCCATGAAAAAATATGACATACATTACACGACCAATCCAGTTTAGCAAGTATCTAATTAGAGAAAGAAGGTAAACCATTCCCCATAAAAAATACTTAAAACAAAGAAACCTCTGTCCCCGAATTTTTTAGCAGTGTTAGAATCCATATTTTGTTAGTTAGATGACATTGTACTATCTGCAAGAACTTTAGAAGAAATCAATACAATGCTAAAAGATCTTGTCGAATCAAAAACGAAAAGCTTGGCCTGAAATTTATCAATGAAAAACAAAACTGATGAGGAATGGAGAATAACATTCAGTTTTTGTGGGAAACAACCACATAGAGTACACCAGTACATATATATATATATATATATATATATATATATATATATATATATATATATATATATATATATATATATATATATATATATATATATATATATATATATATATATATATATATATATATATATATATATATATATACATATACATATATATATACATATACATATACATATATATATACATATACATATACATATACATATACATATACATATACATATACATATACATATACATATACATATACATATACATATACATATACATATACATATACATATACACATATATATATATATATATATATATATATATATATATATATATATATATATATATATATATATATATATATATATATATATACATACATATACATATATATATATATATACATATACATATATATATATATACATATACATATATAAATCGTTAAGTGTATATATATATATATATATATATATATATATATATATATATATATATATATATATATATATATATATATATATATATATATATATAGGCGCTTACTACACGAAGAAAAAAAAATATAATCCTACTAAGAGCCATTTGTTAATATTAACGTGGTTTAAGTATTCATAAAAATATATACTTATTTGTAATACTTCCTTAAAATATTATATTATCTCGCGCTATACCTCGTATATGATAAAGTAGGCGGAGAAAATCTAGTGTTCAGACACTCTGTTCTCCATATTGTGTGATAGAAGCAGAACTCTACGCCGCGCTTGTCTTGTACTGATGGACTCCGTAAA
>JAZFAU010000258.1:370000-563300 GCA_037178615.1 Dione vanillae
AGCTAGAATAGTTATTAAATTAATTATAATTTCAGATGTCTGGTGTTGTGGGGCTGAGTGCGATCGAACAAAGATCAAACGTAAATTACAATAAAGTTCATAATATCACAAAAATAACAAGTAAGCTTCACTTTAATCTCATACAAAAGTGTAAAAAATACTCAGGGGACACCCAGGTTTGAACCGGGGACCTCTCGATCTGCAGTCGAATGCTCTACCACTGAGCTATATCCCCGATATGAATACTAACCTACCAATTCTGTATATTAAATTCGAATATATACGAAATGTACACATTTTTAGATTGTTTTAAGTAAAAATTCAAAAGAACTATTTAACACTTAATATTTAGTTACATATAGTGTAACTAAATATTGAAAGACAGAACTTAATGGACCTTTACGAGAATTGAATCGACAACCATCGTTTACACAATAAAACAAAATATTTATAAAAATCCCTAAATAAATTGCAGTTTAGGCCCTACGCTACAACGTAAGTGAACAAATCCTAAAAAATGTATATGCATTTTCCAGCATTTATGTAGCCTGCTGTTACATCAGGCAAAGATAAATTAGTGTAAAATATTTCACATTTCACTTTGGGGCAAAAGCACTCCTTCCTAATGAGACTGCCAAAAATAAACATTCCCTCGGATAAAGTTTGGAGTAATATAAAGTATATACTAATAATATTACTTTTTAACCTTTCATTCGCTTTTCAGAACCTCAAGAGGCAATGGATAAACTGAATGATCTGGTCTCATCAAGCATTAGCTTTATGTCGTCTATATTCATGGTCACTGGACTATGTCTTTTATTTGGAACATTAGGAGTAAGTGTATATATATATATATATATATATATATATATATATATATATATATATATATATATATATATATATATATATATATATATATATATATATATATATATATATATATATATATATATATATATATATATATATATATATATATAATGAGAAATAAAGGTTGTAATAACGTAAATCAGTAAACATCGTGCAATCGTGCGAAAATGCGAAGAGGAACGTGCAATACTTTCTTTACCGCTGTACAACTGAATTATAGGCAATCCAAGTTAATTGGTGGAACTGATGCCACTCATTGGCTTACTAATATGGAAAACTGAAAGTAATCTATTCCCTTGAATGGAAATCAAATCCGCACCCGTCGCGTCACACGCTATGCACCCTGCCTTTTTTTTTGTGTAGCTAGCACATGAAAAAAAACAATGTTGGTCGCATTTTGAAGAACCCCAGTTCAAAATTACAATTAACAACAAAAATAATAATGTTTACTTAATAAGTATAATTAATTAAAGCACAAAAAAATAATAATAACCGGTTAGAGAATGACATTACGGGTGTAAAATACGAAAAAAGAGAAATAAATCAAAGTCCATTACGAGCGAAACTTCACCAACCACCTCCTAGTCTATAACTATAGCTAATTTAATTATAACAATACAAATTCTATTGAATCACGACAGAGCTTCAATTGCCTTTGAAATAATTTACAAAATCCGAAAACCAATAAAACGATCCATTTGTCTCTTTGTCCAATTGGAAGTATTGTTGGAACTCGCCAAGTATTACGATCACGTTTTCAAATCAATGCTGACCGATGAAAGACTGTTTTTAGGTATAGCCTAAATAAAGGCTGTAGATTAAAATTTGGAGCAACTGACTGAATGTTGAAAGTTTTTCTTTTAAAATATTGGACTATATTCTGTAAAGTGCATAGTGCAAGGGAGATAAAATGCATAATACCTCTTTAAAACTCTCTAAAACTGAATTATCTTCTTCACCATATAAAATATTTAAATTCGATCGTAAACCAGAGAACAAAGTGTTTTATTACTAGGTTTTCTGCGCCACTGCTATATGCGGAAAAAAATCTCTCTACATACATCTCTCAAAAAAACATTTTTCATATAAGCTAGGCTAAGCTTGTAATATAATGATGTTTGGTTATAATGTTATAATTTGCGTCCTATAACATCATAATTGATGACCGTCATGGCGCAGAGGTGTAACGTCTGGCCATAAAAGCGACGGTTTGTAGGTTTGACTCGGTGAAGATGGCATTTTCATTTCCATTTTCTTCCCTCTTGCAACTAGGCAAAGTGTGACGTTGAGTTCCACCAATCTACACTCAATGCCTGGAAAGGGGGAAAACAGTAAAGTGAGTGTCTTAATACTAGGTTCCCACAGTATCTACTAGTAGTAGTTCCCTCCACCTACCCTGCCACATGGAGGACAAAACGTGAAGCTAATAAAAAAATATTAAAAATACTATTATAATATAAGCTATCTATGAATCTTGAATAGCTATATTTGCTTGCCATGGCTCTTTATATATATAAATTTAAACGACATTATTATGCATGAAATAAATGACAGTTATTAATAGTAATTTTATGTTGATAGCGTCCGCCTACAAACTTGTAAGTCTGCGATTTTATTCGTAGCTCAGGGTAAAATATTAATATTTAGATCATTTTGCACATTATTTGTTATTACTAAGATTATTAAGTTAACACTTAACACGTTATGTCTGAAAAATCCTCTGCCTTACCTCTGCATTTGTTACACAACGGGAAAAGTTTTCTTATATCGTACTTACGCCTCACGCTCACTAAAGCTTAGAACTAAGAGCTTTCTGAGCTTAAAATTAAAATTAATATTTACCCAATAGTATATTTGCTACTACTTATATTTACTACTGATTTATTATAGAATTAATAATAATAATGTAAATCGTAGATACAGAATAACATATTAAGTAGAGTAAGACAGACTTTAAATGCGAATATACATATATAACCGTTTCGATAATACAACGCAGAGTTGAGTTACGCCATAAATTAATTCAGGCTTTATCCTGCATATGGGCTTTATCCTGCATATGGGCAGTCAGAGGGAACCGCAGGATTCGTGAGAAAGTATTGTTGAGACATTATATTCCGTGCTTTCTGTGTATAGATAGCTTTTCGTGTTAAGTGGTGGAATTCAACTCCTTACCTAGACACCAGAACGAAGAAAATTTAAATTGAATAATCCATTCTCTCCGATAGAGAATCATCCACAAATTAACAAAAAAACTGTCTATACTTTCTCTCTTTTTTCTATTTCTATTTATTCTATTCTATTTCCTTTTCCAGGACTCGGAAGGTGCTGTACAAATTTTCGTTTGGCTGACATTTTTCAATGTAGTGTTTGGTTTCTTCATAGTATTGGCGACTGGCTTCTAGTCTATTATGAAGACTACATGTACACTTAGCGTGATGGACTGGTTGTCAGCATCGGCGTTACTTGTATTAATAGTTGCTTATTTGTTTTGTAAGTAGTACCTTATAATTTTTTACAGTGTAAACTATGTCTTGCACATATATAGGTAAAGGGAATCGCAGGTGGAAAGAACCTAGTGTTAAGATACTTTGTTCCCTTTTGATTCTCGACTTTTGAGACCTGACAAACAAAAATGAAGTAACAAAATATTTTTTTCTTTTTTTGTCGTTTCTTATAGCTTCACGCTTTATCCCGCACATAGCAAGGTAAGCAGAGGCAATCACAAGAACCGTGGGAACCCAGTGTTAAGACTCTCCGTTTACTTCGATATGTGTGAAGAGTAATAAAAAACACTTCTTTCAAAAATTCTTTTGAACGTGTCTCAAATACTAACTTCAAACCCTCACTTTCATTCATTCATAGCAGTACGTATACACTTTTAATAATTAATATCATTCTCTTTCCAGTATGGATATATTTTATATCCGTCGCAAACAGCTACGTGACTGGCGGGTATTAATAAATAGTGAATTTTCCGTTTTACGTACAGTATGCGTTACATTTTGTATTAGGATAGCTTTTTGTCCTAATAAAAGTACTGCAAGGTATACTGCCTTTTGTTTTATTTATAAATCTTTGATATATTTACGATTTGTTCCTTTTCTTCAATCTACATGAAACACAATTGTTTACAGCTTTATAAAGTACTGGCGATGCGCCTGCTAGTAAGAATAAAGTTGCTTATGTTGATATTTTATAAGATGGCAATGCAAATGGCGTTTTATTTTAGAACAAATAATATATATATATATATATATATATATATATATATATATATATATATATATATATATATATATATATATATATATATATATATATATATATATATATATATATATATATATATATATATATATATATATATATATATATATATATATATATATATATATATATAATATATATATATATATATATATATATATATATATATATATATATATATATATATATATACTTAGTCTGGCCATAAATACTGTTACTATTCAAAAAAAGAAAATATTACGTTTGAATTTGGAATCTGTCA
This sequence comes from Dione vanillae, assembly GCA_037178615.1. Lineage (NCBI taxonomy): Eukaryota > Metazoa > Arthropoda > Insecta > Lepidoptera > Nymphalidae > Dione > Dione vanillae. Next base: position 374,406 of record JAZFAU010000258.1, read on the forward strand.
TTTGTATATGATTGCTTGATGTGTTTTCTTATTTTCGCGCCATTATATTGTTAAATATTTTGTTATATTAAAATGGAGTGGGGTGATAAAGAGAACCGAATCGCTGTGATTGCCTTACATAAAGTAGGTATGGAGAAAAGTGCAATTTTTAAAACCGTCCACCCGCTTGGTATTAGTCAAATGTTTGTTTACCGGGCTATTGATAGGTACAATGATACCTCCTCTGTGTGTGACAGAAAAAGATCTGGCCGTCCACGTACCGTTCGTGTGAAAAAGGTGATTAAAGCAGTTAGGGAAAGAATTCGAAGAAATCCTGTCCGTAAGCAAAAGATTTTATCTCGGGAGATGAAGATAGCTCCTAGAACCATGTCGCGTATATAAAAGATGACTTAGTACTTGCAGCCTATAATAGACATACTGGTCACTTCTTAACTGATAATTTAAAGAAGAATAGGGTGGTAAAATCCAAACAACTACTTAAGCGGTACGCAAAGGGAGGTCACAAAAAAATTTTGTTTACGGATGAGAAAATTTTTACAATTGAGCAGTATTTTAATAAACAAAATGACCGTATTTATGCTGGAAGCTCTAAAGAAGCTTCGCAATTAGTAAACAGAGTACAACGTGGGCATTATCCCACTTCAGTGATGGTTTGGTGGGGTGTTAGCTATGAAGGGGTGACTGAGCCATATTTTTGTGAAAAAGGTATTAAAACGTCGGCACAAGTTTATCAAAATACCATTCTTGAGACGGTAGTTAAGTCTTTAACTAACACCATGTTCAATAACAAAGAATGGTGCTTTCAACAAGACTCGGCACCGGGTCATAGAGCTCGATCCACCCAATCTTGGTTGAAAACTAACGTTCCGGACTTTATCAGCACTGAAAACTGGCCGTCGTCAAGGCCTGACCTAAATCCATTGGATTATGATTTATGGTCAGTTTTAGAGAGTAAGGCTTGCTCTAAACGCCATGATAATTTGGAGTCCCTAAAACGATCCATTCGGTTGGCAGTGAAGAATTTTTCTCTAGAAAGAGTTCGTGCTGCTATTGATAACTGGCCTCAACGTTTAAAAGACTGTATTGCAGCCAATGGGGACCACTTCGAATAAACATTGTATATTTTTAATAGTTATATATTGATGTATTAAACTAACTCACTATGAAAGGAATAAATGTTACGTATAAAAAAAAAATCGTGCTTTTCTTTATAACAATATTTATGGCAAGACTAAGTATATATATATATATATTATATATTATTAGTATGGGACTACTTTTTATTGTGGCTATATAATATTAGTAAATTTACATAGAAAATTTATAGACAGACGAAGTATTACCACTAGGCTCATCATCCTACCTTCTTATATACAGGTTACAATGTTAATTTGAAAAAAACTAAAAATAGACGTACCAGCGAAATATTTGTTATTTAAATATAAAATTTCATATTTCCAAGTCCCCAAGTCATTAAACATAAGTCTCCTGTGTACAATTTTAAAACAGCCGTATTTCTACCAACTTTATTACTTTAATTGAGCATTTACATAATTTTCTTTATGAGAAACAAATGGTCAGGGTTTTGTTTCATAATTTTCTTGATTGAATGATTCAATTTTTTATTTGTTTCTATATTTGTATCATAAAAATAGCATTAGAGAAAAATCAACGTGAATTCTTTAATTCAAAACTCAAAACGTGGTTTGAGGGTTCGATTCCCACTGGGGGGTAACAAGGAAAACTGTGGCGTTGAGTTCCGTCATTTAAAACGAAACGCGTCAAAAGGCGATATCATGAGTGCGACGTGTGCTAGCACTAGGTTGCTACAGTTCATTCTGCTAGAAATAATTACATTAAAAAAATAGTTATCAGATTAGCTTAGTATGAAGACACTCTGTTCTCCGCTTACGAAAGCGAAAGCATAATTCTCGTGCCGATTAACGAATTTTAAAGCCATAAGTAAGAAAATTAAAATAAATATACGCTGACTAAAGATCGAAGTCTGCATGGTGGTTGACCATGTTTACTGTAAGACATGAACTGCTATAAAACTAAGTTGTACGCTTCACGCTTTATCCCGATATTGCAGGGTAGGCGGAGGGAACTGCAGGAACCATATGAACCTAGAATTAAGACACTCCGTTGTTTAGTTCCTGCTTTCTCCGTCCTCACTTTCCGCCTTTTTTGAGGTATTAAAGGCCTTTGTTGAGTGGAAGAACTCAACGCCGCGCTTCGCCTAGTTTCAAGAGCGAAGAAAAAGGAAATAGAAAAATACATCTTCCCCGATTGGGAATCGAACCCTCAAACCTTCGCGTTTACAGGCAGACGCTTACGCCTCTGCGCCATATATATAAAATTATAAAAATTAAAAAAAAATAAACTATAATATATATCCTATATATATTGTCACATAATTTATGTCCATAATCCTTTAAATATATAAAACTGAAAAGAAAAATAATATGACCTTCTAGTTTATTACTTCAATGTAGAAATACGATAATTTACTTTCTCGATTCACAAACTTTTAAATTATGAAAAAGGATTGCCGCCACATGCTCAACTAAAAGCGTTGGGCCATTAAAACTTACAGTATTACCCTGTACTCAGGTGAAGTATGTATTTAGCTAACTTATATATAATGCTTGGACCGTTGTGCCGCATACACGTTGTTGTAAACGCAACGGTTTGTGAGTTCGATTCGCACTTGGGGAGGATGGAATTTTATTTTTAAACAAAGAAATGTAATAGTATTTTTTTTTATAATTATTTTTCTTTCCCTAGTGTGGAAAAAGGATTAAAAAAATGGTTGACTGTAAAGTGGGTTTTACGGGCGAAAATTTTACGTGACAACGTCTTTTTGTCGGTAGAATATTTATTGATATGAATAATAATTATAATATAAATTGCACAAATTTTAACTATAGAAAATATATTTTGTTTACTAAAACATTGTACATGTGTCAAGTGATACGCGCGGCGGACCGATCATAGTTCGGTGACAGTTGACACATCGTTACGTTACCATTTTCATATTTGACTCCGAGCCGCACAACCTAATTTAAGACGTTCTCACGTCAAAAATTAATAAAAATCGACACATTCTTCATTTATTCATTCATTCATTTTCGTACTATTTTTATACGTTGTATATATTAAACAATGATTTTAGGATTCATATTCGAGGACCATCGTGGCATAGAGCCGCAACGTCTGCCTATAAATGCGACGATTTGTGGGTTCGATTCCCACACGGAGAAGTTTTTTACACTTCCATTTTCTTCGCTCTGGTAACAACACAAAACGCTAGGATCCCACGGTTCCTGTGAATTGCTTCTGCCTACCTAATCTATAAAAAATATTTAACATATTTTATTTCAGGCTCTTACTTAAGCGTTTTGAGGTAATATTAATGAATTCGTTAATAATACATTTCGTCAATTCGTAACGAATAAGGATCAAAAATTTTAAATTTAAAATACATCAATACATATATATATATATATATATATATATATATATATTATATATATATATATATATATATATATATATATATATATATATATATATATATATATATATATATATATATATATATATATATATATATATATATATATATATATATATATATATATATATATATATATATATATATATATATATATATATATATATATATATATATATATATATATATATATATATTTATATATATATATATATATATATATATATATATATATATATATATATATATATATATATATATATATATATATATATATATATATATATATATATATATATATATATATTTATATATATATATATATATATATATATATATATATATATATATATATATATATATATATATATATATATATATATATTATATATATATATATATATATATATATATATATATATATATATATATATACCTACTTATTACCTTCCCTCTTACACAATTTCCTATAAAGAAAACCAATATAAACTATAAGGCTACTCCACGTACTCGACATCCGCTAAACACAGGAAATGAAGGCGGCGCTTCCGTCACACTACGGAATTAATACGTTAGCATCCCACGACCCACTTAGTTTATTTTTTGTTGTCTTTGTTTATATTTTTTATATCTTCACGATTTATCCCGCACGTGGCAGGGTAGTCAGAGAGGACTGCAGGAAACATAGGAACCTAGTGTTAAGACACTACATTGCTTGGTCCCTGCTTTCCGCCTTTTTCGAGGCATTGTGTTTTGAGTGGCGAAACTCATCCGCTCAACAAAAAACTATCTTGCCCTCATGAGAATCGAACCCAGGAACTATCACGCTTATAGGTTACGAGTTTGCGCTACGACGGACATTTGTGTATTTTTATTAAAAAAAAAATGTAATTATTAAGACTCCTTTCTAAATAAAAAGAATTATATAACAAAATAAATTCATTTATTATCGCTGGAATTTTTTTTTAGCTTCACGCTTTATCCCGCACATGGCAGGGTAGGCAGACGAAACTGCAGAAACCATACGAACCTAGTGTTAAGACACTCCGGTGCTTAGTTCCTGTTTTCTCCGTCCTCGTTTTCCGCTGTTTTCGAGGCATTGCGTGTTGAGTGGCGGAACTCAACGCCGATGACAAATTCTTTTTAAAATATCATTTTTTAATAATAAAACGAATCGAAATGATTTTCGATATTCTGTACGAAATATAATATCGACATATAAATATTCGTATATGTTTTACTTTATTTTGTAATAATTATGAAATGTTCTTTATTTATTAATCGTCAAGATATATTAAAAAAAATCAGTTGTGTCACTTTTATGAGAAGTCGAACGAACGAGACGAACTAAATAGAGGTTTCGATAGACCAATGAAAACAAATAAAGCATATATCTGTTATAACTAAATGGAATTGCCAAATGCAACTAATTAGAGTTGCCAGCTTCAATATTTATTATCTATTATTAAATATAAAGCCAAAATAAAATGTAAAATTTGGACATGTTGGTATTTTTGTAAGTAATACCAGTAAAATCAAATACTAATTGTACTAAAAGGCAATTTTAAAATTGCTTTTAAAGCTTAGGCTAGATTGAAATTGTATCAGACATACACGTAAATATCGTATATACGAGTATATCATAGTCTCCTTGCTATATTTTTCTATATACACGAGGGTCTCGGATTCTATATCAAGATTGTTTTTAATGATTTTTTTTAATTTATAAAAATATTGGCTTTTCTGAAAGCGTAGGCCTAAGTAGTTTCTAGATGGAACTCAACGCCGCACAACTACAGTTAAAAATAAAAAATAAAATGTTCTCAGAAAGCACACTACAGAAATAGATAGCCGCTATCACACTGCGACACGACCGCCTCAGTGCTTATATTCATAAGATCTGATAAGCTTGCAAGATCGATCTTGGTCTGAGGCAAAGAATTTAATGTTTTTTTGCAGGTTATTTTTCATTTCCAACCGGTTTTTGGAGAAATCTTCACTCTCTAATGAACCTATACATACCAGATTTCAAAAATCAAATTAAAATAATCAGCGAAAGAAAAATTTTCTTAATACAATATGTATATGTTGAAAAATATAGCCTGTCGTGACATGTGATTATAAACACCACTATTCTGGGTTCGATTCTGATGAGGTCAGAGTGAATTATTATAGTATTCATCGCTTTGGTAACAAGACAAACCGCGGTGTTGATTTCCGCCGCACAAAACGCAATGTATCTGAACGATAAAAAAATGAAAGAGGGAAACATAATACTTCAATTTTAAAAAAGAACCTAAAATAAATATTTATTTCGTTTTTTATGTCTTCACGCTTCATCTCATGCATAGCAGGGTAGGAAGAGAGAGCCACAGAAAACGTAAAAAACGTGGGACACTCCGTTCCCTGCTTTCCGCCTTTTCTCGAGACATTGCGTGTTGAGTGGCGGAACTCAACGCCGGGCTTAAGTTGCCAGAGCGACGAAAATAAGAGGGAATCGAACCTACAAACTGCCACGTTTACAGGCAGACGCTACGCCTCTAAAAATTGTCATCGAAAAGTTATAAAAATATAAATTATTCACATACATATATCAATCTACAGCGGATGTGAGAATCTAACGAGCGAGTGTTTCGATGTACACGAATGAGCGAGTTACGCGCTCTGTTGTATTTACGGTCGACGATCCCGTACGCGCTATTAAGATACGTTTATACTTGTTACAAAGCGACTATCGATTGTTTCATCCTTTTGGTGTTACTTTTCTCCTATTTTTATATATGTACGTCTTTTGTGGATAATTTAAGTTCCCGCATTGAGACTAAGAAATGTGTAATTCAACTTCACGTTAATTGAAAATATTTTAGTAGCTTTTTTACAATCATCTCTATAGAAGCGAGACTTGTAGGCGCTTGAACCCAACAGCTCTAAGTATTCTATTTTCTTTGTTTTTAAACGTTTATATATATATATATATATATATATATATATATATATATATATATATATATATATATATATATATATATATATATATATATATATATATATATATATATATATATATATATATATATATATATATATATATATATAAAAAAAACGGCGGAACGCGGGGACGAAGTAAGCAGGGACTAAGTAACGGAGTGTCTTAACACTAGCTTCGTATGGTTCCTGCAGTTCCCTCTGCCTACCCTGCCATGTGCAGGATAAAAGCGTGAAGAGATATATATATATATATATATATATATATATATATATATATATATATATATATATATATATATATATATATATTATATATATATATATATATATATATATATATATATATATATATATATATATATATATATATATATATATATATATATATATATATATATATATATATATATATATATATATATATATATATATATATATATATATATATATATATAAAAAATTAAAAAGAAAAAGATAAGTAGTTGTAGTTATTTAAGCGGTTAGCTTAAATAACTACAACTACTTATGCTAATTACGAGATTTTCTTGTAAAAAGTTAGGGGACACCCGGGTTTGAACCGGGGACCTCTCGATCTGCAGTCGAATGCTCTACCACTGAGCTATATCCCCGATACTAAGCTAGTGTTAATATTATAACACATTATATAAAATATAAAACTGAATTTTATTAATATGAATGTTCATAATCTATAATAATTAAACAAAATGTTTAGAAAAATAAAATTTAGACATATCTAGGAACAAATATCCAAGACTATTCAAACAACATTTAGGATCTAATTAAAATGTATTTTTTTGCTTTAGCTCTACCTCTAAATGTTTAGTTAGCAAGGAATGTACTCCAACTGCCGCATTCTACCGGAAGTCAAAACATTGCGTGGCAAATCATGGGACTCAAAGCATCATTACTTCTTAGTAAAGCAGAGAAATTAATACTTATACTATGAACATATATTAACAATAAATTCAATACTTATACTATGAACATAGTCAGTATGAATGAAAATATGACGTGAAATTACGGCACTTAGCTCTAATATACTCGAAAAGAGGAGAGTAGAGTGTTTTATCTCTATTATTATTTTGTATTCATTTTTCATTCTCAGAAAAGGTTTAATGTTCATACACTTACAAATGAATTTGGTAATCTAATTAATCAAGTTTTAAAAATGTCTGAGAATGATCTAAAGTATAGACTTAAAAAGTTATGCTTAAAATATTTATAAGTAAATTATTGTAGGAATTATATGAAATTTATAGGAAGCTATGTAAATTAACTTAAGATTAACTTAGAAGGTTTTTAGTTTAAAATATTTTGTGTTCGTGAATTTTAAGCATAAAGTTATCTTCGTGAGAAGAAAATATCGATAATAATGTACTAAAGCTGAAGAGTTTCTTAGTTATCGGTTCGGTTCCAAATTGAGGGGGAGATTACCTCCGTTTCTCCGTTTCCTAAATGTTGCTTAGTAGATAGTGAAAAATGAAAACTACCCCGATTTATGCGGTATACATCATCCATGTACTACAAAAATATATTATTATAACTATATAATATATTAAAATTTAATAAATATAATATATTAATATATAAAAATAATACATTCTATATTATAATAATCTTGCATACAATATTAGTATAGAGCAGAGCTCAAACAAAAAGCTAACCGAATCCCAACCAAATGACATATCACAAATTGTCTACACTCTAAGCGAAGCAAACACAAGCAAGTAAGAACTTAATCCTATCAGCATGTTAATACTAATGGCTACTCTTAAATCCATCGTAATACAATTGTTAGGAGATACGAAACACTGAAAATTATAAAGACAAAATCTGGCCATCCTTATTCTATAGCAGGAATGTTTTAGGCCTACTAAACCAGGAGTTTGTCGATTGTGAGTGTGGAAATTCCTTTTAAGAGCCTTACGTCGCTGGTAATAGACGAAGAGAAGAGAATTATTATCATTATGTATGCTAATATCATAAACCTGAAGAGTATGTTTAGTTAAAGATATTAATCCCAGGAACTTCTAAATTGAAAAAATATTATTAATAGGCTATTTTCGATAAAAACTGTAGAATATAGTCTATATAGCGTAATATATTATATGTTATATATAACTAAAGTTATTTCGAGCTAACCAAGAGAAGAAAGTTGCGGATATAAACCTGTTATTATGAAACAATATCACCATTAAATTGCGACGTGTTCAAGAGGACACGGTTTTTGTTTATTTTTCTTCTCTTTCCAAGGTTTATGTTATTTATACTTAAATATCTATAAATCCTATAAGGGATCCCATACAAAATCTTAAAATACGATACAGATATGGCAATATCGTTTTGTGTCGTAACGTTAACGCTTCAATTTATGACGGCAGTAAAGCCTAAGTTAAACACGAGTGTTGAACTTAGCCTGTTTTATATAAATATAAAAACGGTCGTAAGTTCCATTCTCACTTGGTTAATATGTTAATGATAATTCCGCCAAACAATAATCGTGATTTGAGTGAAAGCTGGGTTAAAGTTATTCTTTCTTAACACTAATATCAGTTGAACGAAATATTTATTTGGACCATATGAATAGGTACATAAGTATATACATACATACATACATAAGTAAATCTGTGCATTTCCTCTCATATATTGAAGTTAAGTTGTATACGTTTCGTTTAGACGCCGCGTCGGAGTCAAGTCAGGAAATTGACTTTAAATGAAATAACGTCGGGGACTCTTGATGTGTCACTTAGGATTTACAACGCCGTTCTAAAGCTCTGTGTAACGTTTATTCTATCAAATTTCAAACCAAATATTTTAATATAAAATAGAAATATGTATATCGACAATCATAGTTCGAGGTAAAAAAAATCAGCAATTTTTTAAATAAATGTATTAAGTATAAATAAAAAATATCTTAAATTAAAGTCGGAGGGTTTCCACATTAATTATTTTCTACCCACCAATTTACAAAATAATATATTAAATAAAGTAAATGGTAAAAGGTTATAAGATTAATTGTTATTTAAATATTTTTAATTAAATTCTAGTACGAACATTTGAACTGCATTTGAAACTGTGTTTTTGTAAGTCAGTCTAGATCTCCTCTTACCTCTCATACTATTTCCTTTTGCTTCAAATTTTTTAAACAAACACTTAAGTTTTTTAATATTAGTGTATATAATGACAATGATGCCTTCTCTTTATGTCGTATCAGTGACGTTAAGCTCTTAGAACGCATTTGCATTGCTTATAAATGACAAGTTCCAGGTTCAGTTGGCCCAGAACATTTGGAAGTGGCTTTATTCCTAGATTTTGTTTGGAACCACAGGAACCACGGGAACCTAGTGTTTAGACACTCTGTTCCCGCGGGGAACGGGGTCACAATCCATCTCTTTTACAGCAGCGTCACTGCGTCACGAACATGACTCTATTAATATTATCTCAGATTACGGTCCATTTTCGGCTACCTAGTAGTGAGGTTAAATATGAATGGAATTAAAAATCAAATAATTCCATATATTTGTTTCGATGATTAGTATAATAGTTAAAAGTAAAATAATGATATAGTACTAAATTTTCAATAACCAATTTTTTACTCCAATCAAACATCAGTTTTGAATTTCCCATTGACCTATGTAGTGAATCATCAAATTCGTTTGAATGAAATTCATTTTTTGTATTAACTAAAATATTTTTCTATAAAATTTATCTGAAAAATCTGTGTAAATATGGAAAGGAATATAGATTTAATAACAAAGTCATTAATCTTACCAACCTCCACCATAATGTTTCAACATATACTGACAATATTGACTTTTGTTTTGCAGAAGCGAGCTATTCGTGCAATCTATAATCTAGGACCTAAAGATTGTTTAAGGCAAAAATTTAAAGAAATAAATATATTGACCGTTGTATCTCAATATATCTTTGTAAATGTCATGTACGTAAAAAAGAATATTAATGATTTTGAGAAAATTGGTGATTCACATAATATGTATACTAGAAATAGGCTTAAACTTACAGCGCCTATAACTAGATTGCAACGAGTCCGCAATTCTTTCATGGGGCAGTGTGTACTCTTTTACAATAGGATCCCAGAAAACGTCCAACAATGCTCTATATCACAATTTATTTTCAATTTCAATTTATTTAAAAGAATTATGAAAAGACGTTTGTGTGTTAAAGGTTATTACCTGATTAATGATTTTTTAAATGACAACACACCTTGGGAATGAGATGCTCGCTCCAGTCTGTTTCAAATGTGTCATTATCAAAATGAATATAATAATGTAAAATCATTGACCATTTAAAAAAAAGAAAAAGTCCCGCTGAGTTTCTTGCGCCGGTTCTTCTCAGGTCTGAGGCATTAACTTTAGCGAACCGGTGGTAGTGTTTTTGACGTTCAAAAAATGAATCATGTATTCTCATTTTGAATAAAATTATTTGAATTTGAATTTGAATTTGGTATTGGGGTTTCTGGGTCTAAGTAAGTATAATTACATATACAAAACAATACAATTTTCTTTTATTTCTGTTTTGAAACAATTTTTCCAATTCTTGACAAGACGGCGTTTAAAACAAAATTTTAGTAATTCGGTGACTGTCACGAATTATGTAGTTAACATCTCTTTTGGAGGTTTTTACAAATTGTTATATTAGATTTTATCATTTCCATTACATCGGGGATATAGCTCAGTGGTAGAGCATTCGACTGCAGATCGAGAGGTCCCCGGTTCAAACCCGGGTGTCCCCTAACATTTTACGAAAAATGTAAATATTTTTTATTTCGCGAGTAACGTGACATAAGTCAAAACACAATTTTTTTAAGTTTTTCTTTTATTTTAAATGTTTTAATTTTTTTATTATACATTTTTTATTTTCTTCAAAGAGAGGTGATGTGAGCGAGGGAGGGACGTCTCTTCGACAATACCACTTAATATTATATGTATATTTATGTGTGAAATTTCACATTTAAAATATTAAGATTAATTAGAAAAGAGGACCGTCGTGGCGCAGAGGTATAAGCGTCTACCTGTAATCGCGACGGTTTATGGGCTCGATTCCCACTCGGGGAAGAGAAAGCAGGGATTAAGCAACGGAGTGTCTTAACACTAGGTTCCACGGTTCCTGCAGTTCCCTCTGCCTACCATGCTAGCTAAAAAAAAGTAAATGAATATGTACAACAATACACAATATATTTTATGTCATACAAAATATAATATTAAAATACTATATTATTTTGCACTGCACCTTTTCAACCTCTTACTACCATTCTTCATAACACTATAATAAGCTTTTTCTTAGTAAAAGAATAAAGTATTTTATATGAAATGTTTATTAAATTATTCATAAAATGTTTGTATTAATATTAAAATAAAGTTGTAAGACGTTTTAAGAACGTTTAGTTTTAAAGCAATTTATCCTACTATCTTGTACTCAACTCGCCAACTAAGGACAGACGCGAATGCAATTTATAAACTTGGCTACTTAGAAAAGATCGATAGTGAAGGCTTTCTAAGACCAATAAGACCTTGAGATAGATGTTACGAAAAAAACTAATTAAAATGTAGATTTAATGGTTCCCAGCTTCAGTTTGTTTAAGTACTATTGTATATATATATATATATATATATATATATATATATATATATATATATATATATATATATATATATATATATATATATATATATATATATATATATATATATATATATATATATATATATATATATATATATATATATATATATATATATATATATATATATATATATATATATATATATATATATATATATATATATATATATATATATATATATATATATAATATATATATATATATATATATATATATATATATATATATATATATATATATATATATATATATATATATATATATATATATATATATATATATATATATATATATATATATATATATATATATATATATATATATATATATATATATATATATATATATATATATATATATATATATATATATATATATATATATATATATATATATATATATATATATATATATATATATATATATATATATATATATATATATATATATATATACATACATACATAGCTTCACGCTCTATCCCTAGCGGGGTAGTCAGAGAGAACGGAGCGCCAAACGCTGCGGTCCCTGCATACCTCTTTCGCCTCGGCCACTGTCATTAACCTCTTCATGCATGCTCTCCGGGGAGTCCTCATGCTTTTTACGTGACCTTCCTCCAGTATCTTCGATACTGTGTTTTCGAAAGTCAACCGAGGTCTCCCCTTACCTCTCTTACCACTCACTTTTCCATCATATATCTTTTTTACCATTCTTTCGTCACTCATTCTTTCGACGTGCCCAAACCATCTGAGCACGTTCTTCTTCATTCTTACTGTGACATCCTCGCTGGTACCTGCCATCCTGTGTACCTCTTCGTTGCGGATTCGGTCAGCTAAGCTGACTCCGCATATCCTTCGAAGAGATCGCATCTCCACAGCATTCATCTTTCTTTCATTCTTCTTCTGTAATACCCACGTTTCACTGCCATATAACAGCGTCGGAACCAAAACTGCATTGTGTACGGCCAAACGTGCAGCGACGCTGACGTTCTGCCGTCTCAACAACGCAGCTAAGGCACCGTTCGTTCTGTTACCGGCAGCAACACGTCTTTCCACATCCATTTCATATCTACCATCTCTACTTAACATACTTCCCAAGTATACTACTTCGTTCACTTGTTCCAATAATTTTCCATTCACGAAAATCTTGCATTCTGTTCTTTCCTCGTACCAAATACCAGAACCTTTGTCTTACTTGCATTCAGGCTTAGACCATTAGTTTCACACCCGTCTTTCAGAATGGTGACCAATGCCTGCAACTCGCTTTCTGATGATGCAATAAGCACTGCATCATCTGCGTACAACAAGCAATTTACCTTCAAGTCACCCACTTTTACACCCATGTCACTTTCTTTCAGTCCTTGGAGACAGCTATCCAAATACAAATTGAACAACCAAGCCGACATGGCACAACCCTGTTTGACACCCGATTGGATGCCAAACAGAGGCGACATGTCGGCTACTACTCGCACACAGGCTGAGTGATCTCTATAAAGAGATTTTACAGCCTGCAGCAAGGGTCCGTTCACATTGTACCGGGGTAGTATCTCCCACAACTTCTTTCTCACAACCCTGTCGAACGCCTTCTCCAAGTCCACAAAAGCACAGAAAACCTTTTGGTTTACAGCCAAAAACTTCTCTGTGATCATACGGATGGAAAAGATCTGATCCATGCATCCTCTTCCAGGTCTAAAACCTCCTTGGGCCTCCCACAGTAGCCTTTCGGATCTGTCTTGCATTCTTCTCGCTAAAATTTTTGCATATACTTTACCACCTAAGCTAATCAAACTGCTTGCCCTATAGCTTGCACAGTCTATCTGTGAACCTTTGCCTTTATACAAAGGCACGATGACTGCACCTTGCCAATCATCTGGGACCTCCCCCGATTTCCAGCATAAATTGCACAGAAACCAGAACAAGGCCAAGATGCGAGGTCCACCATATTTGATCATCTCGGCAGTACCTCCATCCGCTCCCGCTGACTTACCACATTTCAAGCTTCTTATTGCACTCTCAACTTCTTTTATACTGATTTCGCCATCTGCTACATCAAGACTCAGCTTGTCGCTGTCACTTGAGGCAGAAGCGTCATCACATTCATACATCTCCTTGTAGAATTCCGCCCATCGCTGCAAAACGTGTGATCTGTTTGTAAGTATCTCACCGTCCTTCGAAAGCACCCCTTTCATTTTAGGTTGACGAACAACTCCGTGAGTCACAGAGACACACATATATATATATATATATATATATATATATATATATATATATATATATATATATATATATATATATATATATATATATATATATATATATATATATATATATATATATATATATATATATATATATATATATATATATATATATATATATTATATATATATATATATATATATATATATATATATATATATATATATATATATATATATATATATATATATATATATATATATATATATATATATATATATATATATAATAATAATAATAATAATACTTTATTGTACACCATATGTAAAATATACAAAAAAAAAAGAACCATACATAAAGAAGTAATAATGTACAGCAGGCGACCTTAACGCGAAAAGCGATGTCTGCCAGGCAACCTTAGGGTATCGGAGTATACAAAAACCGGTAGGCGGTGTACTTGCTTACTTTAAATATACACATACATAGACATACATAAACACATAAACATACATAGACATACATAAACATATATAGACATACATACATAAACATACATAGACATACATAAACATATATAGACATACATACATAAACATACATAGACATACATAAACATATATAGACATACATAAACTCACACTTAAATAAATACATAAATAATATTAATTAATAATAAACATACTTGTAGCGTGTATTTAGCCACACTTAAAAAAAAAAAAAAAAAAAAGAAAGATTAAATATAATAATATATATATATATATATATATATATATATATATATATATATATATATATATATATATATATATATATATATATATATATATATATATATATATATATATATATATATATATATATATATATATATATATATATATATATATATATATATATATATATATATATGTATATATATATATATATATATATATATATATATATATATATATATATATATATATATATATATATATATATATATATATATATATATATATATATATATATATATATATATATATATATATATATATATATATATATATATATATCGAAGATGGAAGGCTTGCACGCAGCGATCCCTGCCAGCCCTACCTAGGGCTGCAACATTCCATTCCAGCCACGAGCACCATACGGGAGCACACTGCTAGGGCGTCCCCCCGAGGCGACGCGCACCAGTGCGTCCCCGCTGGTGTGACAAGTGGAGACGAATGCGGCGATGGGGACCGCCACCCAGCACGCCATGTCCGGAACGGCGGGAAGTGGAGGACGGAGCTACAAATAGCTGCGGGGAATGTAAGAGGAGGGATGGACCAGAAGATGAATGAGCTATTAGATGTGATGGATGAGCGAGATTTGGATGTCATTTGTATGACTGAGACCAAGCGAAAGGGCAATGATGCAACCGATTTGCCGGGCAGCCGCGTCGCTCTCTGGGCCGGCGTTCCAGAGAGCGAACGCGGGTGTCAAGGTGTAGGTGTATTATTGTCCTCTCGATTGGTTAGTGCAGTGGTAGAGTACGAGGCGATCAACCCTAGACTGCTTTGGGTTCGCTTCAAGCTGGGGATTACAAGAATATTCTTGTTGGTGGCATATGCGCCGGTATCCTCAGCTTCATTGAGCGAACTTGACGGGTTTTGGGAGAGTGTCAGGGATGTTCTAGGCAGTGTTAGAGGAAATGAAAAATTAATATTATGTGGAGACATGAACGGATGGGTCGGAACCGCGAGAAGCGGTTACGAAGGTGTGTTAGGTCATTATGGTGAC
Organism: Dione vanillae; assembly: GCA_037178615.1. Lineage (NCBI taxonomy): Eukaryota > Metazoa > Arthropoda > Insecta > Lepidoptera > Nymphalidae > Dione > Dione vanillae. Next base: position 390,544 of record JAZFAU010000258.1, read on the forward strand.
AGAAGAGTGAATGAGGCTGGAAAGCTCATTTTGGAACTTTGCAAGGAAAGGAATTTGTTTGTGGCAAACACGATGTTTGACCACAAACAAATTCACATGTATACATGGGAGCGCATGGGAGAGAAAAGTATGATTGATTTATTCCTAGGGGATCAGCGGATTCGAAAACAAGTGATGGACACACGTGTGTTTAGGGGTGCCGACTTGGGAACGGACCACTATCTAGTAATTGCTAGATTTAGGGGTTTGTTCGTAGGATGGCGTAACCGCACGAGGTGTTCATACTTGGAATCGAATTATCGCATAAGAAGCTGGAATATATATATATATATATATATATATATATATATATATATATATATATATATATATATATATATATATATATATATATATATATATATATATATATATATATATATATATATATATATATATATATATATATATATATATATATATATATATATATATATATATATATATATATATATATATATATATATATATATATATATATATATATATATATATATATATATATATATATATATATATATATATATATATATATATATATATATATATATATATATATATATATATATATATATATATATATATATATATATATATATATATATATATATATATATATATATATACAATTAAACGCAAAAAATATTTTAGGCCATATTTCAATGGAGTTCCCATTCAAATTTCTGCAATAATTTTAATCCAACAATTATCATGTCTTAAACAAGAATTTCGTTAAATTTTACATAACTGATAGAACTCAGTTGTATAATAAACAAGTATTATTACTTACCAACCAACTCGACAGAAATAGGTTTATAGTTAATTTGTTAAAGGGAGGTATAACAGCATAATGCTAGTTTACTAAAATCCCATTTAGTACTTGAAAAGCTGTTCTAGTAGAATCATTTAAGTTAAATTGAGAGACGAGCTTTAAGTGTGGAAGCGAACATAAACGTGTATTTTAAAGTTCTTCACTTTACTACGTGATGGACTTTCCACTCTCACAGTTAACCCGTCGTATGCTAAGTATTTTCTTCCCTATAAATATTATAAATCATGCTATTGTGACACTCTTCATAGTAACTAGCCAAAAGTCCAGAACGAGTATTTTCAACTTATCCCAACATATAACATAAGCCTATAAATATAAAGCACGTATCAACTTGCCAAGTGTCAATCTAATAGACTGTCTCACAGTAGGTTATCTATATATGCAGACCCTCTGTTTACGATGCAAACGCTCTAATTTTAACTTTTCCCATAGACCTTTAAATATCTAGAGGGGTTTTGTTAAATAATTTTATTGAATAAATTAAAGCTAATTAAAAAGGTAAACATATAATTTAATACTTAGCTTCACGTTTTATACACTCATAGCAGGGTAAGCAGAGAGAACGGCAGGCACTATGGGAACCTAGAGTTAAGACACTCTGTTATCAGTTTTTTCAGCTTCCAAAGAATTGCGTATTGAGTGACGGAACTCAATTCCGCGTTAGCTTCGTTACCATAGTGAAAATAACAAAAATGAAATTTGCCGTTATCTCCGATGAGAATCGAACCCACAAACCGTCGCATTGTCGGCAACTGATGACATAAAGTAGGGAGCAGAAAAAAACATATCTCATCATGCAGGGTAGAAATTAAGCAGGTTTTTTTTAAAAATACATATCACAGTTATACGATGACGACAAGGAAAGCCTGAAACCAAAGAATCTCCATGGTTAGGTTCAAGACTACTGATGGAATTGTTTCAGTGTTTTGTTTTGTTCCATTTCTTTACACGTACTGAGATTAGTAAAAATAATTGTTCAAAATGAAGATCAAATCAATGCTATAAGTTCTCTCAGAGTATCTTTATAACGCAGATGATAAATCGTTAAAATGTTTGATATATATACATAGTTATAATTTGATATACGAATCAATAAAATACATACCCATATGGGTATGTAGATCACTTGTATTTTCTTGACGAAAAAAAAACGTTTTTTTTTTTATTTTAACTTAAACTTTGACATCATTTCTTAACCAGTATTTGGCTGAAGGCTAGATCCGCACGCGAGGCGTTTTAACACTAAGTCCTTCTTTATATAGAGCTGCATTATATAGAGCGTTTTATTTTCAAGCGAGGTAAGAACCTCGCTACAAGTGAAAGAAAAGCGATGTTGAAAAAAAATATGATATATTACAAGATGCCAGATCTAAAACTCTTAATGTAAAATAACATTGTAAGTCATTTTCCGATCCATTGGTTAACACTCACCTTCGATCCTATGAAACCCTTGTTCGGCTCTGAATGATTCGCTTGAAATTACTGTATATGGTTATATTCTGGATATATAATGTTTTGTAAGGCTTTGGAAAGCTTGTTTATTTTTTAATTATTTTTAGTTATGTTTCAGTAATCAGATACTAGAATTTGTTATGCGAAGAACAATATATCTGGAAACATGGTTCTTGACGAAGTGACGAGTACAAACATCTGACAAACTAAAACACAGTAAACAAGTCCCTATAAATTAATGACATACCTCGATATTCCTCTTAGGGTAATCCTATCCTACAGATTTATTTTTACTTTCTATTGGTCTGTAAAAAAATATTTAAATTGAACTAAAAATCAAATCATATAAGTGATAAAATAGTATATCTTTTTTCTTATAACAGTTACCTGCGGGTATCCACGTGTGATCTGGAAACTGGAAAACACTTAAAATATTTTAAAGTTCACAGGAGAAACTTACTAAATGATTGACTATAGGTAGGTACTGCCCGAGCAATATTTTAATTTAAAATAGCCAATAGCCTTCCTTTATAAATGGACTTAACAAGAGTTCCTAATACTAAGTCGATACAACAAATGAAACAAACTCTCCGAGGTGCGCTATGATACAGAGGAGCAGCATCTTTAGCAGGCTTTAGGTGAGGATTCGGTGAAGATGAATCATTTACATTTTTCTTCACTTCGATAACTAGAAGAACATGGCGTTTTGTCACTCAACACGCAACGCCTCAAGGTGGAAAACGGAGAACGGAGTGTTCTAACACTAGGCTCCTATTAAACATACACACTGGTCTTCTTTATTTGACTTAAAAGATTCACATTTCAAATTACTAAACCATTTCTTCCATATTAACTAATAAATTATTTTTATTTTTATTATTGCATGCTAAAAATTTCATAAAATTTTATAAATATTTAAAGTGAGTTAATCCACAGTGAGGATAATAAAAATTTAAAAGGGCGCGGGTTCGAGTCCCGCTGCGTTCAAATTTTTATATGTTTTCTTTAAGTAAATTTTATAGAATTCAAATACATGTTAACATATTATTATTGATGTATCCAATATAATAGACTTAGGAATCTCTTTCAAACGAGGGTAGTCTAGGATGATAAAGACTATAAAAAATATGTTTTTATGTCAATCGGAGCAGTTTCATGCTGGCATCTGTAATGGAAGGTAACTACTCTGAAATATTGTTATTAAGACTTATGTCATTCACTACAATTACATAGAATCTCTGTCCGAATATACTCGAAACATGTGGTCCACGTGTGTTTCAATGTTTTTCTTTAAATTAAACTCTAACCACTTCTGGTTTCTAACAATATATATGTAATTAAAATATAAAAAGTGATCTAAATGTTATATAAATATCACTAATCGCATTTCATTGTATTTTGCGTTTTTACATTTATCACTGATCTAGCGGGGACGGAGAAAGCAGGGACTAAGCAACGGAGTGTCTTAACACTAGGTTCCCACGGTCCCTGCAGTTCCCTCTGCCTACCCTGCCATGTGCTGGATAAAGAGTGAAGCTAAAAAAAAATAAATAAAAAAAAACTGATCTAGACGAAAGGTGTCATGAATAATTAGAGAACTTCTAATTTGTTTATTCCCGTTACTTTATTTTGCTTTAAGATATCTAAATTTGTTCTTTTTTTCATTTCTAAAACACAAAATATATTTTTTCCATAATTATTCTTTCAATAGATAAACTATTTTTGTTTAATTCCGTACCTTAATTGGCTGTATTTGTTATAAATAAATATTTGATAAAATAATGTCATTCTCAATTGTATGAAATGATGACAAAATGATGACAATTTACAGAACTGGCACGTTCGAAACGCCATTAAGTAAAAAAAATGATTTTATATAGAAAAAAATGAAGAGGCTGATATCCAGCTATGTTTCTATAATAATTTTATCGCCCATAAACAAAGTTAACGTGGTATGTGCGCTAAATATTAAGGGCACTTATGAAGTTAGACGTCTTGAGATCTTCTTTGATTCAGAACATCTATACAGTATACAGTATATAGAGTTATAGTCAAGACAATAATTTTTATTAGAATTTGTTATTGTTATGATAGCAATATAATGGAACATACAGTAAAAACAGGTGGGTATGTATTGATAATTATTTTTAATATATATATATATATATATATATATATATATATATATATATATATATATATATATATATATATATATATATATATATATATATATATATATATATATATATATATATATATATATATATATATATATATATATATATGTATATATTTATACATATATACATACATAGCTTCAAGCTTTATCCCTAGCGGGGTAGTCAGAGAGAACGGAGCGCCAAACGCTGCGGTCTCTGCATACCTCTTTCGCCTCGTCCACTGTCATTAACCTCTTCATGCGTGCTCTCCGGGGAGTCCTCATGCTTTTTACGTGACCTTCCTCCAGTATCTTCGATACTGTGTTTTCGAAAGTCAACCGAGGTCTCCCCTTACCTCTCTTACCACTCACTTTTCCATCGTATATCTTTTTTACCATTCTTTCGTCACTCATTCTTTCGACGTGCCCAAACCATCTGAGCACGTTCTTCTTCATTCTTACTGTGATATCCTCGCTGGTACTTACCATCGTGTGTAACTCTTCGTTGCGGATTCGGTCAGCTAAGCTGACTCCGCCTATCCTTCGTTCATTTATATATATATATATATATATATATATATATATATATATATATATATATATATATATATATATATATATATATATATATATATATATATATATATATATATATATATATATATATATATATATATATATATATATATATATATATATATATATATATATATATATATATATATATATATATATATATATATATATATATATATATATATATATATATATATATATATATATATATACATATATATATATACATATATATATATATATATATATATATATATATATATATATATATATATATATATATATATATATATATATATATATATATATATATATATATATATATATATATATATATATATATATATATATATATATATATATATATATATATATATATATATATATATTCTCTTCTTCCTGCTTATTAAGCAACGTGTTCGAAATGTTTTTTCTCTATTTGTGAAATAATTCAAGCATTAAAAGTTTTACGCTGCATTCGCTTACACTGATAAATCTGATTAATTGTAAAATTTGGAATAAATGTATTACGATTTCATTTATTTTTTTATCTAATCCATTGTGACACAATTATAACATCTGATGTGACGATTTTCGGTTCGATTCTCAGTTGGATAAATATTTTTCTATATCTCTATTGGTTTCAGGTCAAACGTTAGGAACACTTGGCCTACCACATCACTATATTACTGACACATTTTACTTATATTTTAAACTTACTTAGGTAAAACCGCGAGGCACAGCTAATATATTTATATTATTTTAAAACACAAAGATAAGCGTATTTGCGTTTTGCTGAGGAAAACGTTGGCTATTCAAAACTATGAAAGCTCTCAGAGCTTACGTTACTTCACGTTTGTTTCCTGCACATGCATTGTACTTTGATATTGTCGGATGGGGGCTTTGAAATATATTTTAATGGTTTAAAATAGTAATTTAATTAAATATTTAAAATTTTATTAAATTATATTTAATTAATATTATTATTATTTTTATGAGTTAATATATCGTGATAAGAACGTATAGTTATACGTATAGTTATAAGTTTATGAGTTAATATATCGTGATAAGAACGTATAGTTATTATTTTTTAAAGCGATATTCCACAATGAAGAAAATAAAAACAACTGTTAAAAATAACTTAATCTTTTTATTATTTTTTTTCTAAAAGTAAAGCTCAATGGGTTAAAACACTTCGAAGAACAATGTCGAAGAGGCGCCGATTCGAATCTCATACATTCAAATTGTCATAAATATACTAAATATTTTTCTATTTAACTACTTTACAAAATTGGCAAATTGAAATTTTGCAATTAATGTATAAATTTAATTTTGTACCTATATAATTTTCTATAAATGCCTGACGTAAAATGATCGATGCGGTATTTATAGGAGTATGCATTAAATGCTAGTAATTATTGCCAGATATAGCGCTTTGGTATTTCATATATATTGTAATTTAGTATAAAGGGTATTGAAATTCTGTACCGAAATTTATTTATGATTTTGTAGTGTATTGAATAATTCAAAGAATCCGTCAATTTATCAACTAAAACGGAGTATGGAGTAAGTGGTCACTATTTTAATGAAAACACTCTACAGACTCTATCTCATTTTTAACTTATTGTTATTATTTACTTTATTATAAAAACATATTACAAAAATTTTAACAAGTACTCTTTACAGTGTTGGTTTTAAGATTATGAGAGACATTATGGAACATAATATAAAATGGTCATCTCTTAACTTCAATTGTCACTTAGTTCTGTTCTGTCCTATCCTTTTCTAGCAATAAAGTAACAATTAACATAAAAAATTGTAAAGATAAAGATACGAATTAACAAATGTTTAATATTAATTCTATGTTTGTCTTCACGCTTTATCCCGCACATAGCAGGTTAGACTGAGGGAACCGCAGGAACCGTGGAAACCTAGTGACAACATCCATTCCCCGCTTTCCAACCTTTTCCGAGGTTTTCGTGTTAAGTGGAGGAACTCAACGCCGTTCCTAATTGCCAGAGATAAGAAAATTTAAATAAAAAAATCCATCTTCACCGAGTGGGAATCGAACCCACAAACCGTCACGTTTACAGGCACACGTTATGCCTTTACGCCACAACGGTTAGTTCTATATACTTTTCATTAACAGTAATATATTATATTTCAGTATTTATATGTAAAAAAGCCTATGGACCAAATTGGTCCGTATGTACTATCAACTATATACTGTATGTACTATCAACTATATCAATAAAAAATTTATATAAATTATATATTTTTCCATTCTATAAGTGCATAATATGAACTTAAAATACATTTATAGAACTATTCTATATACAGAAATAGTGTGAACTCAAAATCTCAATATCACTCAACTTGCTCCTAACTTTATTGTAAGCTTTATACGCTTGTTTAACTTATGCAATACAAATCAACTCGCTAACTTAGAAGTGAGAGAATCAATCGTAGAATTCGATAGTTGTTATACAAATGCAGTTATTGTTTAAATGAATTCTGTGAACAATTCAATGGGGTCATATTTATAGATGTTGCTTTGTTTATGTTTATTTTATTTATTGATATACTACATATAGTATATTCAGTCAAATTCCAAGGGAAGTGGAGACGTTTTTTAAAATTTTGTATTATTTATTTATAAAGTAATAATTAATAATCGGCTTCTTAAACTACCTTTAACAGACCAATTCTTAATAATTTTATATTCAATGAGAATTGTATGGAACCACTATAAGGCAAGCATTCCTTTGTTTCTCGTTCTTAGAAAATCCTGTATTAGGAAATGGCAGATGCCAACGCAGCGACTTGTGACGATGTAAATATCCAGAAAATAATAATCGTAAAAATTCATAATGTCAACTAATATTTTACTCCCTAGTAGGGGAATTGAAGAAATATTACAAGATGTATATGGAGATATTACGTTATAAGCACATGCTAAAACACAAAGTTAACGCTGTTTTTTGTAAATTAGAATAGAAAATTAAAAGGCCTAGAAGCTAAATATACCTATATATTGTACATTTTAAAGATAATGATTATACATACATACATAACTTCACTATTCCTAGCGGGGTAGTCATAGAGCTTCAAAGGCTGCGGTCCCTGCATACCTCTTTCGCCTCGTCCACTTTCATTAACCTCTTCATGGATGATCTCCAAGGTGCCCTTATGTTTTTACATGACCATCTTCCATTATCTTTGTTACTGTGTTTTTGAAAGTGAACCGAAATCAGGATCATGAGGACCATCGTGGCGCAGAGGTGTAGCGTCTGTCTATAAACGCGATGATTTGTAGGTTTAATTGGGGGAAGATGGATTTTTCTATTTCCATTTTCTTCGTTCCGGCCTACGACCATTCTTTCTGCCTACCCTGCCAAAATACCAAAATTTTCATTACCTCTTTTATCACTCACTAGCTTTATTAATTATATAAACACTTTTAATAAATCATAAAAATTTTATCACCGATAGTAAACTTTGTATTAAAACCCTCGACAAGTCAAATTTAATAAAAGGCCCACATAAATGTCGAACAAAAGCCAACCTGCTTTTAGATTGTTGTCGATAAAGAAATGAGACCGGGGTAGCGTAGACTGAAGATTATTTTTTTTAACGAAATAAATTTACCGCTGGTATCCTATATGATAATTAGTGAGAAGCTACGGATAAATAATTTTCTATTTATACCCTTTATATAAAATTGTAATTTATTAACTAAGACAATTAAACAAATTAAACTTATTTTAATACATTTTTATACAAATTAAGAGGACCTTGAAGGCCATTGTAGCAAAGAGGTGCTGCAACTGCCTATAAGCTCAAAAATTTTTGGAGACGATTCCGGATCGGAGACAATTATTTCATCCCATTTTCCACGCTCTAGCAACTAGGCGCGGCGTTAAATTCCGCCACTCAAGACTCAATGCCTCATAGTCGGAAAGCGGACAACGGAGTGTCTTAACACTACAGTCTGGCATAAGGAAAACAATTAAGAATATCTTTTATATTGATGTATCAATATAACAAAGTAAGTACTGAGTATACAGCATATGTACAACTTACATAAGAACAGAAAAATTTGCATAAGACCAATCCACCTACATTTCAAAGCTTTAATGCATAATATAACACTACAAAAACTTGACTGTACCATTTTAACCTTATAATTTTATTTCTTTAGTTTTATATACAGGATGTATCTGACACAGTGGCCATTATCAAAACTATTTATGGAGGAAAATATTTCGAGGCTATATACAAAAAACTATTTAATAATTATTAATAGTTTAGGTACAGCATCATTTTTTCATTTCACGATATTTATACAAGCTGTGTAACACGTGAGGTAGACATCATTAAATACGAATGACGCACTACAAAAATACTATTAAACGTTGCCATTCTGTCACTTTTCATTCAAAAAATAACCAAAAGTAAAAGACATATATCTCTGTTCCGCTCTGACAGTATAGTGTACGCTTGCGTCAAACTTGACAAATGGCGTTTTATTTTGGAACAATAATTTAATTATTTATTTTGTTTGAAATAAATATTTTTTTATGTTTGAAAATTTTACTTCTTTTATAATTTTAACAAGTTTATAAAGGCTAGTTAATACTATGCTTGAAATTAAGGTTGCCGTTACCGCCACATCCTGTATATAAAACGTTATTATTTTTGATATTATGAACTATAGCATAAATAATCACCACAAGTAACATTTTACCTTACATTTATTAAATTAACCATTACTTAGAATTAGAACAAAATCAAGACAATTATGTCGCAAGTCTATATGTCATTATAAGATTTCAAACGTAAGTCATCCGCAAATTATCCTCTATTAATAATGCTCTGTTTCACAATATGCGATCTAATGGAGTGAGAGCGATAGCTTTTAATATGAAAGTTTTGAAATTATAATTGCGCCTACTCAGGATATGTTTATAATGGTTTGGGGAATAAGAAGGTAAATAAAATTGGTTTGTCTTCTTGTTTCTGAGACGTTTGTGTGATATTTCTATAAGAAAGAAGCTTTCATTATTTACGACTATAGTTTTAATACTTACTTTGCCTACGAAGTTTAACTTACTACATATTAACTTTGTACCTACGAGTATTTCATTATTTTTTACACATATACAACAGAAGCTAATGAGGACCTAGTGTACTCTACATCTATTGTACGTATATACGTATTAAGTAATGGAATAATATATATTTTTGATATATCAAGGCTAGGAAATAAAACAAATCCTCTCAAATTAGAACAAATATAAGAACCCAGAACTATTGTTATAACTTTGTGATAACCTCTATTGTACCATGAACAAGCTATATTTAAAAAAAGTATTAAACACTGATAAAGTATATGAGGATCGTCGTGAAGCAGAGGCGTAAGCGTCTGCCTGTAAACGTGACGGTTTGTGGGTTCGATCCCCACTCGGGGAAGATGGATTTTTCTATTTCCATTTTATTCGCTCTGAAAATTAGGCAAAGTGCGGCGTTGAGTTCCGCCACTCAACACGCAATGCTTCGAAAATGGCGAAAAGCGGGGACGGAGAAAGCAGGGACCAAGCAATGAAGTGTCTTAACACTAGGTTCATGTGTTCCCTGCAGTGCTCTCTGCCTACCCTGCCACGTGCGGGATAAAACGAGAAGCTATAAAAAAATTAAAAAAAAGAAAAAAAAAGTAGATCTAGAAACCTATATATAAGTATACAAGAACTATTTAACACGATCTAGATTATAAAGAACTAAAAAATTCAACTTTAAAACGTTTTTTAAAAAGCACTTCCTATACAATAAAGTTCGACGATAAAAAGCTTGTTGTATTATATTCTGTCTTGTTCTCTCTTATTAGTATTTGCCATATCTGTCTCGCTCAGTCACATATTGCTACAACTACGCTGTTGAGTTTAGAACAATAGCGTAGATGGGAACTATTTTATGAGTCTTCGATATTTTTAATATATTTTCTTATTATTTTTTTTAAATAAACAAAAATAATAGTATTTATTTTGTATAAGACTCTTACTAAGTGAAAACAAAAGTACATATACTCGTATATATTTCACTGCTTAATTGACTTCCTTATTATGAGTATTATGACTTAAAAACTTTTTCTTTCCTTCAGTTTCTTCTTGAAAGCATGTATTTTTATTTTATTTCTTAAAAAATATAAAATGGCCAATGTTTAAAAAAAAATACAAAAATAATATATTTTAGTATTATCTGTCACAAATTATCATTTCTCGTAGCATATTATCAACACGATCAAGTCACGTATAATATTTTTTATCACTATCAGTATATTACATTTAAGTTAATTGTATAATTTTCAAACATTATCAGTAACATGTACTTAAATCAGCTTTTCTAACTTTCTGACGTAAAACAGCTAATCGAGACATTAACTTCTTGTGTAGTGGAGTTTTACCTTAAATTTTATGAAAATCCTCCAGTTGGGGATTGAACTTACTACCATCGCTTGTACAATAAGTTGCTGCGCTACATCATAAATATAGTACATAAGTCATTCAATGCAGTTTCCTCATACATCTTCCGGATCTGCAATAATATTTTAAAGTTCAAGTTTATTTGTAAGTAAGTACACTCACTTAAGTAGTCAAATGTGACAGATGCAGTCTAATATCCGCTGGGAAAAGACGGATAGTATTGCTTTGGCGTCTTAGTAAAATACGTTTCTAAAGCATCTCCTCAGGGAATTGTGCTAAGCTGTGTAATATGCTATCTAAAGATATCGTAAAGACAATGATGTGTAATATTTAGGGATTTAAGTTTATAAAACATATATTTTATATTTGACGCAGAGGACACCGCAGGCGAAATGGTAACCTAGCGTTAAGACACTCCGTTCCCCGGTTTCCGCCGTTTCCAGGCATTGCGTGTTGCGTTGTGGAACTCAACGCTGCGCTTTTTCCGCGTCTAGTTGCCAGAGAGAAGAAAAACGGAAATAAAATATCCATCCTCTCCGAGTTTGAATTGAACCCAAAGACAGCAGCGTCTACAAATAGACACTGCACTTCTAGGCCACGACAGACCTCCAGAGTGTTTCATTTGGTGTATTGACCTAATATCAGGAATTCTTTAATTTTTATATACATTTTATAGGTACCTATATACATACATATATAAATAAGTTGCACATCAAAACATTTCACATAGTTCGAAAAGTTTTAGTTAACATTGTGGTAACTTTTGCGGTGGAATTCAGAATAGTTCCTGTGATAAAAGACTTGGCAAAGTATACACGTACTTCACTTTAATAAAGCTTGTTTTACAAAGTATTATGTTATACCGACTACTAGAGTACTAGCGCTGTTGTAAATGTTTACCTGGTGATTGACTGTGTTAGACGATGATTGTGGGTTTGATTCCCACTTGGTGAAAGTCACATATTATTTTATGTTAACTTTACTTTGTCTGCCTAATAATTTAAAAATTATGTCATTAAAAAGTTTCGTACTATATTTGGCATAAGCTCATGTATGTCAGGGTAGGAAAATAAAGTCTAGTGTTAAAACTCTCCCTGCCCCAATTTGTCACCGCACCATGTCTTGTTACGAGATCTAGGAATTTAAAACAATTTATTCCCCCTAGTGGAAACGAACTTGTAACTGTCACGTTTGCAGGCACTCAGTTTCATAATCTAATTTAATTATTGTTTAAAAAAATTCATTTCCTTTTTTAGTGGTGACTTCTTTGGTTGACGGAACCTAACACCGTATAATTTGTATTATATATTCAAAAAATCTATACTTAAAGTATCTTTTATATTTATATTGCATTTTTTAGCTTCACGCTTTATCCCGCAAGAGTAGGCAGAGAGAACTGCAAAAACAGTGGGAGCTTAGTATTAAGATACTCCAATCCCTGCTTTCCACCTTTTCAACTGGCCAAGCATTGCGTGTTGAATGGCGGAACTCAACGCCACGCTTTGCCTAGTTACCAGAGTGAAGAAAATTGAAATGAATAATTTATTTTCCCCATGTGGAGTCGAACCCACGCCTTTTATATTATTAACTACAGGCCCACCGCGACTTTCTCCACATAGAATTTATTATTTTTTTTTTTTTTTTTTTTTTGCTTCTCGTTTTACTCTGCACAAGCCAGGGTAGGCAGAGGGAACTGCAGGGACCGTGGGAACCTAGTGTTAAGACACTCCGTTGCTCAGTCCCTGCTTTCTCCGTCCCCGCTTTCCGCCGTTTTCGAGGCATTTCGTGTTGAGTGGCGGAACTCAACGCCGCGCTTTGCCTAGAATTTATTCCACAACTTTTATTATTGCTCCTTCATTACTATTGGTCGTAGCGTGGACTTGCATAGCCTAGATCATTTCTTAGTATATACAAAAAATTAAAACATAATTAAATATGTAGATATAGAATGAAATTGAAACTTAAAAATTTATAATATATATGTTACATAGCTTTTGTTATACATACAATATATTAGCAATGCTGATAAAGTGTTTTAGATAAGACTAATATTGTAAGCAAAAATTGAAATTAGTTACACTTATCATATGTTAAACAAAGGTTTTAACAATTTGTTGTTTGGTGGTTGGTGTGTAATGTTCATATGTTGTTACAAAAGGATAAATCAAAGTCCAACTCACTTATATTGTGTTTATTGAAACACATAAGAAAACTAAAAAGTATAGAAGGTGCAAGAATAGAAATGGTTACAGTTCACAGTGTTAAACACAAGATAAACACAAGAAGAAAAAGTATATAGCACAGCGGTAAGATTGAACACAGTATAAAATTACTTATAGGTAAACTATTAACTAATATATAGTACAACGTATACTGCGCGGCACAGGAAAAAGCGACAAGCGTTCATCGTCAAGCATAGGTCGTGACTGGGTAACTAGTATATGTTGAACCGCCGCATACGCAGCCACGCGAGAGCAAAAAGGATCGCTATAGTGATAGATGGTGGTGCGTAAAGATCACGTTCCAGTATAAGTCTATTATATTTAATTTATTTATTATTAAATAGTGTTTATAATTTAATATGGCTGTGTAATGCATGTATACACACATACATATATATATTTATATATTAATTTGTATGTATTTTTGTTTATTATAATTATTATATAATATATAATTATTATATAATATATAATTTAAATCAAGTTGTAGGATTTAATGCAAGGTTCCCTACACCACCCCCCTCCAGAGACCGTCAAGGGCGATAATAATCTGGAAATTTAACGTGACGGCCAGAACGGGTCTTATAATTGTTGTTGGTATTATTACCAGATAATTGAATTTTATCGCTCGGAACGGGGTTGCAATTATCGGCTAAAAGAAAAGCTGGTTTCAACCGATCTATTGAGACAGTGACTTGCTTGCCATTGACAATGAGCTTAAATACTTTATCACTTCTGGACAATACTTTATGTGGGCCAGTATAGGCAGGTTGTAATGAACCACGTGATGCATCTTCCCTAAGGAAAACATGATCAGTGGTCATAAGATCTTTAAATATGAATATTTTATCTCCGCCATGACGTGAAGCTGGCACTGGCTGTAGTTTCTGGGCGAAAGAGCGTAGTCGAGTGGTAAATTCGATTATGTCCGTGGTACCACTAGTACTGGGTTGGAAAAATTCCCCAGGCAGTCTTAGCGGCTCGCCATATAATAGCTCTGCGGAAGAAGTTTGTAAATCTTCCTTAAAGGCGCTTCTAATACCAAGAAGCACCCAAGGCAAAGATTCAGTCCACTTTTCCTGCGCATGGCACATAATAGACGCTTTGAGCTGTCTATGGAACCGTTCTATGAGTCCATTGCACGCCGGATGGTATGCAGTAGTTCGTTTATGCTCAAATTCAGCTATCTTTGAAAGGTAGCTGAAGAGAGCGGACTCGAATTGGCGGCCTCTGTCTGTGACGATTATTTCTGGACATCCAAATCGAGCTATCCAACCCGACAATAACGCCTTCGCTGTTGTCTCAGCCGTGATGTCGACCATTGGAATGACTTCCGTCCATCGTGTGAAACGGTCGATGGCCGTCAAACAATAGCGGAAGCCATCCGATGACGGCAATGGTCCCACGATGTCAATGTGGATATGCCTAAATCGCGCGCGTGGCAAGCTATAGGTGCTCAACGGCGCGGAGACATGACGGCTTATCTTCGCACGCTGACACGGCAAGCATGATTGTGCCCAGGACCTGCAATCCTTACGGATGCCAGGCCAGACAAAACGTTCCGTCACTAATTGAACAGTTGCCTTGACTCCGGGATGGCTCAGGGAATGTAAACTGTCAAAAACTTGTTTACTGAGCGTTTTTGGCACGAAAGGTCTGGGGGTCGCTGTACTGACATCGCAGTACACGTAATTGTGACTCCCAGGTATGTCCATCTTTTCAAGTTTTAATGACGTAGTGCCAGACAAGAGAAAATTAGTCAGCTCAGTATCTGAGGCTTGCTGTTCAGCTAGACTATCGGCACTGACTGGAGCTTGTAGTTCATCCACTCGAGATAAGGCATCGGCTACGATATTGTCCTTGCCGGAAATATGCCTTATGTCGGTGGTGAATTGAGCTATAAAGTCTAAGTGCCGGTATTGTCTAGGTGAACAGTTAGCTTTACGTTCATTGAATGCGAAACTAATGGGCTTATGGTCCGTGTAAATGACGAAATGCCTTGCCTCGACCATATGCCTGAAATATTTTATAGCCTCGTAGATGGCTAGCAACTCCCTGTCATAAGGCGAATATTTTTGCTGAGCAGGTGTAAGCTTCTTGGAAAAGAAGGCCAAAGGCTGCCAGTCACTGCCGTTGTTCTGTTGCAGGACCGCTCCGATAGCTGTGTCCGAAGCATCAGTCACAAGGGCGAGCTTGGCTTGGAAGTCTGGGTGAGCTAATAAGACAGCATTAGCGAGACTTTCCTTGCAGTCTTGAAAGGCTTTGAGGGAAGTCCCCGTCAAAGTAATAGCTTGTGAACCTTTGGCTGCACCTATCAACAGAGCATGCAGGGGAGCTTGTGTTTGAGCTGCTTTGGGCAAAAATCGGCGATAAAAATTGATCATGCCCAAAAACCTTCTCAATTGCCGTATATCCTTGGGCAAGGGGTAATCATTTATGGCTTGGACCTTAGTATTAAGTGGTTTCGTGCCACTCTCAGATATACTATGGTCTAGAAATGTTACCTCTGGTACGCCAAAAACACATTTAGAGGTGTTGATAAGCATACCATACTCTTTCAACCTAACGAATATTGTTCGAAGATGTTCCTTGTGCTCAGCCTCGCTCTTGCTAAAGATTAAGAAGTCATCCAAGTAACAATAGCAAAAGTCGAGTCCCCTGGTTACTTCATCAACGAAGCGTTGAAAAGTTTGGCCTGCATTGCGCAGACCAAAAGTCATATAGGGAAACTCATAAAGCCCGAATGGCGTCGTTATCGCAGTTTTCGGGATATCCTCGGGGCTGACAGGTATCTGATTATATGCTTTCACTAGATCCAGTGTGCTAAAAATCTTGCAACCAGCAATGCTGTGAGCAAAATCGTGGATGTGCTTAATTGGATACCTGTCAGGAATCGTCCGAGCGTTGAGTCTCCGGTAATCCCCACATGGACGCCATCCATTGTTCTTATTGGGCGCGAGGTGGAGAGGCGAAGACCAGGGGCTCTCAGACGGTCTAGCAGTACCATTTGCTAGCATCGCCTGGAATTCTTGCTGAGCAATCTTCAATTTATCCGGGGCTAAACGCCGAGGTTGACAAGAAACTGGCGGGCCTGGTGTCGTTCTTATGTGGTGTACGGTATTGTGTAGTGGAGATCGTAGCGCACCAGCTGGTCGAGTAATCTCTAGAAAATCGTCAAGAATTTTGTGGTAAGAGGTATCACCAGTTACGACCTTTACAGAGGAAATGGAAACTGACCGCGTTGCGTTTGATGCTGAAGCTACTACGTTAGTGCTACTATCTATAAGGCGTTTACTACGACAATCGACAATTAAATTAAAGTAACAAAGAAAGTCTACGCCTATGATTGGCTTAGTTACATCTGCTACTACGAAACGCCACACAAAGTCACGGCGTAAGCCGAGGTCTAGATTAAGACTCACGTAACCATACGTCTCTATGGATGATCCGCTGGCTGCACGAAGTTGGTAGTTAGCTCGACCTCGACGATCACGTAGCAAGGACCGTGGGAAGACACAGAGATCGCTTCCGGTGTCTACGAGAAACTGAGTCTTCGTTCTTCGGTCTGTGACGAACAGACGACCAGGAACTTGAGGGCAATCGTCTGTCGCCATTACTGACCGCCCTTGGAGTTTTCCGGTTTGTAATCACATGGACGGACACATTTGTGAGCCTTATCTCCGAATTTCGAGTGGTAGAAGCAAATCGGGTACTTCTTATAGCTTGATTGTGATCGGCTTCGTGAACGGTTGCCATGTGGTTGTCTGCTACGGGAACGATTTCTTCGGTTGAGTTGCAAGGTAAGCGCCATAACTTGCTTACGTAACTCTGCCACTTCCTTTGCCAACAGGTTGTCGCTATGGGATGTTGAAGCTACCGCGTGGATTTGGGGTGTAGGAACGGCAATCTCCATAATCCGGTCTGCTAATTCCGCTTGAATCTCCAGGGAAGCTGATGTCTGCGCTGCCAGGACTGTCTGGACATTTAAAGGAAGTCGACTGATCCAAATCGTTTGCAGAAACTCGTCAGGGAAATCAGGACCAGCCAGGCTTCTAAGATGACGATAGAACTGCGAGGGTTTTCGGTCACCGAGTTCCTCATGCGTGAGGAGTTGCTTGATCTTGGTGGCCTTAGAAGCAGATAATCTATTTATTAATTCAGTTTTCAGCTTTTCATACTTCTGCGTCGCTGGCGGATTCACAATAATGTCCTTAACTTCCTTCGCAAACTGATGCTCAATGTGACCAATGACGTAATAAAATTTTGTGACGTCATTGGATATATTTGCGAGCGCAAATTGTCCCTCTAATTGGGCAAACCAAATCTCTGGTTCATCAGGATAGAATGGAGGCACTCGTATACCGACTTTAAAAATCTCAGATGACGGTCCGTCACTGGAGCACCGCCCTAATTCACCTTTTTGACCTTGTCGGCCGTTGCCACGTGCGTCTTCAAAATCTTCACCGTGCATGATTTAACGGGTTTTGTAACGTGTCACTACTGCTGGGAACAGGATCACTAATATCGGTAGTTCGGTATAATGTTCAACCCGGGATCACCAATAGTCAAAATGTTTACGTGTGCACTATTATTGATTCGACGTTTAACACTGAATAACACAATGTTCATACACGGGGTCACCAGTTTAGTGGTTGGTGTGTAATGTTCATATGTTGTTACAAAAGGATAAATCAAAGTCCAACTCACTTATATTGTGTTTATTGAAACACATAAGAAAACTAAAAAGTATAGAAGGTGCAAGAATAGAAATGGTTACAGTTCACAGTGTTAAACACAAGATAAACACAAGAAGAAAAAGTATATAGCACAGCGGTAAGATTGAACACAGTATAAAATTACTTATAGGTAAACTATTAACTAATATATAGTACAACGTATACTGCGCGGCACGGGAAAAAGCGACAAGCGTTCAGCGTCAAGCATAGGTCGTGACTGGGTAACTAGTATATGTTGAACCGCCGCATACGCAGCCACGCGAGAGCAAAAAGGATCGCTATAGTGATAGATGGTGGTGCGTAAAGATCACGTTCCAGTATAAGTCTAGTATATTTAATTTATTTATTATTAAATAGTGTTTATAATTTAATATGGCTGTGTAATGCATGTATATACACACATACATATATATATATATTTATATATTAATTTGTATGTATTTTTGTTTATTATAATTATTATATAATATATAATTTAAATCAAGTTGTAGGATTTAATGCAAGGTTCCCTACAATTGATTCAAAAATATTATAAAATAATTAAAAGAAAATTAAAAAAGGGGTTGGTGAAACACGCAATGCCTCAAAAACGGCGGAAAGCGGGGACGGAGAAAGCAGGAACTAAGCAACGGAGTTTCTTAACACTAGGTTCATATGGTTTCTGCAGTTCCCTCTGCTTTATCCCGCATATTGCAGGGTAGGTAGGGAAGTTAAAAAAAAAGAGGTTAAGGAGACACCCGGGTTTGAACCGGGGACCTCTCGATCTGCAGTCGAATGCTTAACCACTGAGCTATATCCCCGATGACTTTGTTTTTCAAAGACATCATGTAAATATTAGTTGGTAAGACAGGTATAACTTTAATGTTACGATTTTTTATTTATTATTCAAATTAGAGCGTGTCATGTAGTGGAACTCAACGCCGCACTGTCATACATGCAATTATTTAAACATAATTTCATTTTATTTAAACATAATTCACGCATTATAAAATTAAATGACTACCGTGGAAGTTATTAACATAATACTATCCATTCGTTTTTGACCTGATCATCCATTTTGTAATGAACCTGCCCATAGAAAGTCTAATATATATCTCATATATTTATGCCTCATGAGCCAATTGCGTAAAGATTACATACAATTAATATAAAATAATGTAAAAATATATGTTTATTATGTTTTAACAGTGATATAATTAATATTTGTGATAAAAACAAAAATCATTATCGATTAAAAAGGATATGGGCCAACCAAGTGTCTGTAGTGTCAATAACATTACTACAGAATTTTTTTGCTTCACTCTTTATCCTGCACATAGCAAATTAGGCAGAGGGAACCTCAGGAGCCGTAGGAACCTAGTGTTTCGACACTACATTCCCCGTTTTCTGCGACATTGGATTTTGAGTGGCGGAACTCACGCCGCGCTTTGCCAAGTTGGCAGAGCGAGAAAATGGAAATTTAAAAGTCATATTCTCCGAATGGGAATCAAACCCATAGACTGTCGTGCTTACAGGCAGACGTTACGCCTCAACGATCTTCAATAAAATTCAATTTCAATAAACAAAATAAACAGAATTGTATATTATAAATCTACTTATTGTAAACAAAAAACGAATTGATAATAATTTTATATCAATTATAATAATTAATAATTTATAATAATTCAATATTGCTTAAGGCTAATTCTCATTACAAATGAGTTATGACATAATGCGACAACAACCTTGCAACTTTTAACTACAGAGCTTCCCCTTACCGACTATTTAAGAAAGCGTATACAAATACTTGAAAGTACAATGAGCCAATGAGTTTGGGTCCTACTTCCAGTCGCAAGAGCGATTTTAATATGGCGTTAAGTTTAGTTAACGAAGTGTCTTAACACTTCTCTCTACGTATTATGCTATAATAAAAAAATATAATATATTATGAATAATTACAAAACCATAGCAATAATAAAAAAATAAAAAAGATTAACTTGTGTGCAAAGAAACAAATACAATTTGAAGGGGACACCCGGGTTTGAACCGGGGACCTCTCGATCTGCAGTCGAATGCTCTACCACTGAGATATATCCCCCATGTGATGTAATGTCATAAATTTATTTATATTAGTTGTTTTATGATTCATTCGATTCTATTTGTCATGAGCAAAGCTAACGCAACAAATACTTAAAAAACTGGTTTACCATATTCAGCCATCAAGCCATGTTAGTGTGTCATATCTTTAAATATTAATAAAACGATTTTAAATATTGATAGTAAGCAGATTTCGTTTATTATAAGGTAGACATAATAGCGGTGTTGAGTTTCACTACCCAACAAACACTGTCTCAAGCTTGGACCAAAGGCGGAGAATAGCACAAATATTCAAGAAATAAGCATTAATAACTTATCAAAAACATCCACTTGAGGCTATGTATCTAGAAATCCAAAATACGACAGATATGATAACGATTTAAATCACCTTTTTGTTCTTAGTAAGGTTATCCGATTACATATTATTGCTAATTCTAAAAACACGCAAAAAATGAGAATAGAAAAATGGTTTCTTATAAATATGTATGAACCATAAAATATAGCATAGGATGAGATAAAATAGGAAGTGATATATAATGTCGGAGGTCTTATCACTAATTAGTACAGTTCATGTAACAAAACAAACTTTATTCCCTACTCACGAACAAACTGACCAGGAATAGGTGTAAAATTGATTTATACCCGGTAGAAATAGGAGCGAGAGGTACGACAGTGAAATCTTGATATAATTTGCTAAAGGATTTCGGCCTGTCTAGAACTATCACTGGTTTTTTTATGGCTTCCTGCTTTATCCCGCACATGGCAGGGTTGGCAGAGGAAACTGCAGGAACCAGAGGAACCTAGTGTTAAGCCATTCCGTTGCTTTGTCCCTGCTTTCTCCGTCCCCGCTCTCCGCCTTTTTCGAGGCTTTATCTGTTGAGCGAAAATATTTTGTTGTCAACGAAAATATTTTGAGTTTGTCATTAAAATAAATCTTTGGTATAAATCAAATTTGGCTAAGTGGAGAGAAATTGGACAGTAGAGGTGACCTTGCATATTAGATTCAAAGACCCGCCCTGTGAACTGTGAAATTCTAAAAAAATCTTCTTTTAGATAAATATTTATGACAAAAATATAGAACAAATTTACATTTACAAAGTAAATTTATGTTTCAAAGTAGTAACAGCATTAAATTTCGACACTCTAAAAATGGTGTAAAAAAATTTTAAAAACGTAAAGAAATTTTAACGATTCACTCAAATTTATCGTCAAAATATACCATTCTAACGATGAAATAACAAACAAAAAGAGAAATAGAAGAGAATACAGAAGTTCTAAAAATAGTTATAATAAGAGAATAAAGAAAAGAATTCCCTCTAAAGAGCAAAACAAAGAAGTATGAGATGTTCAGAAAATATATTTAGTTAGCACCAAGCACTCGACAGATCATAATTTCAAAGATCATACCTATCTAAAATAAAATTACATTGTATTTTACTAATGTAACTTTTTCCCAAAATAAAACCTAATAAGCGCGACGGTTTGAGAGTTCGATTCCCACTTTCCCGTAGGCAAAGCGTGGCGTTGAGTTCCGCCACTCAACACGCAATGCCTCGAAAAAAGCGGAAAGCGGGGACGGACAAAGCAGGGACTAAGCAACGGAGTGCCTTAACACTAGGTTCATATAGTTCCTGCAGCTCCCTCTGCCTACCCTGCAGTATGCGGGATAAAAACGTGAAGCTTTAAAATGAAATAATAAAAAATAAAACCAAATATATACTAAAGTATACTGAAAGCATAGACGAATGACTTGTAAATAAATTATAGAAGAGCAAATATATCCGAAAGTGTACGTCAGTTATACAGTAGCGAGTCTACGTGAGCTGAAAATGAAAAATTTTCATTTGTAAAATCTTTCTTCTCGCTACCCAAAAGCTACTTTTCAATGAAAAATCGCTATATTTTGTATAACATTTACTTGAGTGTATTTACTTTAACAAATTAAATTAAATGTAAATATGTACAATAATGTTAGGTTAAATTTATCATAGTTGGCTTAGTGGTTGTGTTTCTAAATTGAATATAACGGATTGGATTTGCTGTTTAATTTCTATAGATCTGATCTGATGATACTGATCATGTATGCCATAATTATTAATTATGACTATAACAATAGCCCAGAACTAAGTCCACTGGTTGGACCATAGTCCTACTTCAGCGTATTTTTACGAACTTCTACGCATTACCGGTAACTCAAGGTAACTCAAATGTTTCTTGAGATTTCTCAGTGATTTTCAGTACTTTGATATAGAATTATGCAGTCCGGACAAATCGTATAACCTACAACCTCCGTGACACTAATACGGACAACTCACCAGACGCTTCAATGATAACTGATAACATGATTTATTAAAAACTTTTAAATTATTATTTGAACTTTATTTGTCTACCATCCATCCAGTTAGTCATTGCACATCTAAGATAATTTTCAATTTTGTACATACATATATGTATTATCTTGCCTTGCTTGTGCTATTTTGGCTCACCGTTTCGGCCTAATAATTTACGTTCTGGAATTTGGTATTAAATTTAATCTATAGCGAGGTCTATACCCAACATTGGGACAATTCAGACATATATAATATAGTAATTATTTTAAAAAGGTGAATTTAAAAAAAGGCATATATGAACAATACATGTACCTATGCTATATTAAAATACTTCTAGGAATATCGATCAAGCGATAGCCAAGTTGCCGAAAGTCGCTAATATTATGTACATTATAATTGTGGACCGTCCGTGGCTCAGAGACATAACGTCTGCCTATAATTAGAAAAAGTGGATTTTTCATTTCCATTTTTTAACTAAGCAAAACGCGGCGTTGAGTTTCGCCACTCAACACACAATGCCTCGAAAAGGCAAAAACGGGGAGCGGAGTGTCTTAACACTAGGTTCCCATGGTTCCTGCGGTTCTCTCTGCTTACCCTTCTATATGCGACATAAACCGTGAAGCTATAAAACAATGTACGTAACATGTAATTTTTTTATTATATTACAATTTTTTAACGTATGTAATACGTCTCACGTATATAAAATGTACTACGAAAAATATTTCTTAATTTAAAAGACTATCGCTAATGCGATTATGTCGCCCTGTTAATATTGTCAAGTAACTTAACTAACTCTAGCCGTTGCTCATTTACATTCTGACTTCATCAGAAAGAGGAAAAGCCAGAACTGTTATAAATATGAAATTTAACACGAATGCACTTATATTTCTGAAACCCTAAAAAAACTAAATTGTTGTAAATTATTTTACAAAAAAATATTTAAAAAATCAACATGCTATAGTGTGAATAAACTGTTACAAACTAATTATAAATATACAAGCGGGGCTATAGCTCGGTCAGTCACAACGCACAGTTGGGTTCCATCACAAATCACGTTCTAATAATCTAAATAATATATGAAGAATCATATAATAGTTGTATCTGTCTTGCTATACATGCCTTCTAATATTTACATGTCTTTGAATATGTCACTCATCGGGGATATAGCTCAGTGGTAGAGCATTCGACTGCAGATCGAGAGGTCCCCGGTTCAAACCCGGGTGTCCCCTAATTCTTCTTTTTTCACAAAATATGTTACAAATTTATATGATTTATTTTAATTTTTTTTCTGTTATACAAAGTGATACAAATTTTATACACATGCTATAATTATTTTTGAACTTTTCTATAATATATATTGATGTGACAGTGTTTATTTTTCATGAACAAGCAAGTAACCGCGCCAGTTTGTAGGTTCGATTCACACTCGGTGGTTGGATACCACGACAGCTCAGTGGATGTTTAAATATTTTATGTGTTACCTTAAAATCTCTTGGTCTCGACTTACCGCCACGGTATTGAAGATAGTTGAAAGTCCCGGGACGGTTGTATGAGTTGTATTTTTCGTTATACAGTTCATTAAGTAACACAGATCACAATATCAACACAGTTTAGCACAGATCACACTTTCTTGTTTTGAATTTTAAATATAGTATTCGCGAATTTTAAAATATGTATATTCACTTATCACTCGACAAAAATATAGTATCACATTTCCATTTTCTTCGCTCTGACAACTAGGCAAAGCGCAGCGTTGAGTTCCGCCACTCAACACGCAATGCCTCGAAAGGCGGAAAGCATTATAAGATGTCTTAACAGTTAAATACGAAAAACAAGTTGTAGTTTCACGTTAGTAATACTATATTAAAAGCAAAGAAGAATTTCACTATTAAACAATTCAATTAATAAATTTACTTCCGGTATTTTATTTTTAAAATGTAATCTAATTCTATTTTATATCTATAATAATATAAAATAAATAATTTCCATAAAAAGATTTGATTGGTTTGGTTTGTTAAGTACGACCTATGTATATGTTGATACTCGATTCACAGATTCAGATCCAGCCTTGAATGAAAGAATACAATTTCTTCATATCTTGCTTTACTTAATACGTTTCTTTTAGACCATTAAAATATTAGCCAATTAAAAAAACAGTTATCTTGTAAGAATTTGGTTAAAAATTGTATAATTATTTTATTTATGGACTGATTTATTATTTTTTTTAGCTTCACGCTTTATCTCGAATGGCAGGGTAGGCAGAGGGAACTGCAGGGACCGTAAGAACCTAGTGTTAAGACACTCCGTTGCTTAGTCCCTGCTTTCTCCGTCCCCACCCATTGGACCGATTGAAGTAAAAAATAAAACAAAAGCAGTAAACGGATTTCATTTTGCCAATCCCATATACGATATAAATAGTAAAACTAAAAAAAAAAACAAAAAAGAAAAATCCCTAATAAAATGAAGGAAGGAAGGAACCTATAAAAGTTACACTGCTGGAAATCTTGAATATGAATAATATGGATGTAAAAATATGTGACGTATGAGTAAGGTAGCGTTTCAAAATCGCCACGTGTGCGGAATATTAGATATTGTGAACCGTTTCAACATTCTGTGTTGCCAATTGGTTGAATGTCTTTGTATTTACATATTAACTTCAGATATTGTACTCTTAATAGTGAGTAAAAGAAGAAAAAAAATTATATTAAATTTGATGAGAGAGCAGTCTGTTAAATGATAAATTCTCCAGGGTGAGCGAATGTCGCTTTGTTAAGATAATGTACTCGTAGTAGGCAAAAGGAACTGAAGTAACTATAGGAACCTAGTGTTAAGACTCTCCGTGGCTTTGTCCCTGATTTCTCCTTCAATATATATATATATATATATATATATATATATATATATATATATATATATATATATATATATATATATATATATATATATATATATATATATATATATATATATATATATATATATATATATATATATATATATATATATATATATATATATATATATATATATATATATATATATATATATATATATATATATATATATATATATATATATATATATATAATATTTTATGTTATTATATACACATTTTTCTTTTTATTCTTATAAAAACATAGTGCGAATGTTATACTGACTTTGAATTTGACATTAATCGTTCAGACAAGCAAGGAAATGTTTTTTAATTTGGATTTAAAGGAGAAAATTGATGGACTTTTTTTGATAGGATTAGGAAGAATATTCCAGAGGGATGCTGCGTACACAGTAAAGGATTTTTGTAGAAATTTGGTATTGCTCATAGGTACGTCAAGCGACGGAACCACGCAAGATCGCCTAGAGCGTGAGGGAGGAGGAAGAACCTTGAAGCGGGAACGTAGGTAGGAAGGGAAATTATGATAATTTAAGATCTTAAAGAGAAAAACAAGGATGTGCATATCACGGCGAAGACGGATTGGGAGCCAATTAAGTTGAGCACGAAATTGAGGAACATGGTTATACTTACGTAAGCCATAGACAAAGCGTATGGTCAGATTTTGTAGTCGCTCTAATTTGTTAAGTAGCACCTCAGTCACATCCAAATAGCAAATATCGGCGTAGGATGGGAAGGAGAAGACATTGCGCTAGCATAATTTTGGTTTTGTGAGGAAGAAAGTATTGGAGACGCCTAAGGTTATGGAAGGAGAAATACATGCGCTTGCTAATTGCGTTAATGTGAGGTAACCAAGACATGTTACTAAATTCCTTACTTCGTTACAGTAAGGAATTGTCACACCCGAGTATCGAATCCCAGTCGACTTTATGCAGGCACAGAATCCCAGTCGACTTTATGTCTGAGTCTACTACTACCAATAATTATAGCCTGTGACATTTTTGGATTAACCAGTAGACTCAAAAGATTCAGACCAGGTTTTGATGGCATCAAGATCGTTGTTTAATGCCTCGATGATTTCAGACAAATCATTCAAGTTACTGTGACGATAAAGTTGTAAATTATCCGCATACAGATGGAAAGGAGAAGTATTGACTCTTGAAATGTTATTGATAAAAATAGAGAAAAGAAGTGGAGAAAGAACGCCGCCTTGGGGAACGCCAGCTGTGAGATCAAGCCAAGACGAAGTTTCGTCGTTTGCTTTTACACATTGCCGGCGACCGAAGAGATAAGAACGAAACCAGCCTAAGGCTGCCGAAGAAATATTGACTACTCGAAGAGTACCAAGAAGTATGTCGAGATCAACAGCGTTGAATGCGCTACTGAAATCCAAGAGTACCATAACGGTGAGCTTGGTGCTATCCATAGCACACCGAATCTCCTCTGTTATATTCAGCAATGCTCCAACTGTGCTGTGATAAGGACTGAAACCTGATTGGAAAGGACATAGTAAATTGTTTTCAGAGAGAAAAGAGAAGAATTGTCTATTGACTATGGATTCAAGGACTTTGGATAGAATTGGAAGGATAGATATAGGACGGTAATCAGTGATGTTGGAAGGGTTGGAGGTTTTGGGAAGTGGAATGACATAAGCACTCTTCCATTGTGAAGGAATCCATTTTAAATTCCATTGTAAAGAAATATATATATGAGATGTACGATAACGTTACAATATCACCGCGTCCCTTTCTACTAAAAAAGGACTTAAGGATTATTAGAAAAGGAGGACGGCTGTAAAGGCACGGCCAAAGCAAATTTCCAAACATTTTCCTTTATTTTTTCCTCTAATACTCACATTATAAAGGGCGTTCAGTCACAATCGTGTCAGAGTACAGCTTCGATTCAATCGGGAAGGTTTACACGCGCATATTGAATACTAATAGGTTTTATTTTTTTTTTAGTGATGTTGGTATCAAATGTCGATTATAATCAACAATTCACAATAAACATGCTTAAAAATTAATGTATTTGTGTGTGTATAGTATATAAAAAGTGTAATCTTTTTACTATTTTTTTAATTACTCATTTTTGTTTTGTTTAGTTATTACTAAACTACCATACTTTTTAGTAATCCTAAGAAACGTTCAAATATTTACAGTTAGCTGAATTTTCTGGATAAATACTCATATTCTACTTAATAAGAGCCCTTTATTTCATTTTAAAATGAGACAAATAATCTATTAAATGTAAACAATATATCAGTGATATAATAAAATTATATTAAAAACAAACATCGATACAAGCACATCCACCCACGTACATCACTAGCCACTGTATACATTTCTGACACAAAAAGGCGCAAATGTAATCATTGCTTTCTGCCTCACGTTCATATAATAGCAAGGTTGTATAACAGTTGAGATTGGAATACGCAACCCTTGTAATAATACGTTTGATCATTTTTATTTTACTGGCACATAATCAGTGGCTTTGTGATAAGGAAAAAAACTAAATGTTTCTAAATGCCTCAAAAAAGCGGAAAGCAGGGACTTAGGAACGGAGTGTCTCAACACTAGGTTCCTATGGTTCCTGCAGTTCCCTCTTATCCTGCTATGTGCGGGATAAAGCGTGAAGATATATTTTTTTTTATTCTTTATTCAAATAAAAAAGCTTAAATGGTTTAATAATAAGTGTCAATCAGTTAAAACGTTAATTCACTCTGCTGACAAGACAAGGCGGAGCATTGTATTCCGCAACGCAACACACAATATCGAAAGTCGGAAAATGGGGAATGAGATATATTTACAGTAAACCTAGAGTTCTTTTCATATCCTCCTAAATTTTGTATAAAGCGTGAAGCTAGAAACCTTCTTAGAAATACAATTCTTTGATTCAAGAAGCCATTGCTGAAAAAATACACGAAAATATGAACATGCCTTGTGTCTGGACACATCTTCGGAAAGTCGTGTCGATATAAATAACGTCTTCTTGAAAGAAGTGCATTGGTTTAATGCTAATAACTAGCTACTGAATAATTGAAATACTGCATTAAATTTCTAATAATTCTTACTATTTCTGGAAAATCTAACACATTTTCTTTTAAAAGGCAATAAACTTTAAGTATTTTTTAAGCTTTACACTGTATCCTGCAGGGATATATATAGCAGGGTAGGCAGAGGGAAGTGTAAGTATAACACACCTGGTGTTAACACTACGTTTGAATTGAAGAAAATAATACATTGATAGTTACGTCGATATATCTTTGAAAATGTAATATATGAAAATAAACTAATAATTTTACCAATATCCATGATATATAACATTTATACCAAAAAAATGTTTACACTTACGGCATTTGTAACTTGATTATATAAAATCCGCAACTCTTTCACTGAGACGTTTAGGATCTTAGAAAACTTAAAAGCATTTGTAAATTAAAAGTAATTATCTAATTAATGATTTTATATATGATAACTTGTCTTGGAAATGAAAAATTCTAGACAAATAATAGGTTTGATTGAATTATTTTCCTCGGTTCCTTCGTTCGTCAGTTTTAGTCGTAGTTGGTTTAGGTTCATATTCTAGTTTGGGAAATATATAGGGTAAAGGGTCTGTAGATTTTTTTTAAATAATATCCAAGCCTAAATTCACAAGAGATTGTATTAGTTCGCAAAGTTCAAAAAGTTATATCACACCTCTGGCAGGCATTCTAAGTCAAAATATTTACTAAAATAAAATCTTATTAAAACGCGCTTATTAAAACATATCGCTGCCATTGATTCGGAAAGCAGTCTGTTGTAGGCAGTACTAAGAGGAGTCGGCAAGAAATTCAGCTGCAGCCCTTTCATATATCTATATTACCATTTACTTTATCTCTCAAATATTCCTGCACAATGTAAATAGCCTTTATTCACGAGCACTGTGTTTACATATTATGCAAATTTTTGAAAGAGCACATTTAAAGAAGAATGTAAATCATACCAATAAATGATTTATTAGGTATTTGAACGCGATAAAAATATTAATAATGAATTTAATGTTGTAACTCGTTCCATATTTTCTAAATACTCTAGTATAACCTATAGCAATTTAGGCAGAGAAAACTGTATATGTTGTAATTTCACTAAAATTCGAACTCATAGGCGAAATTAAGAAATAAGAAGAGAGAAAAAAAAAAGATATTTTTCAATAGCAGAACGTAGCAACGTGTCATCGTCAGTCAATCGCAGTCCACTGCTGGACGTAGGCCTGCCCAAGTTTGCGCCAAACACCCCGGTCCTCCGCAACCCTCATCCAGCCTGCTCCGGCAACCCTGCGTATGTCGTCGGTCCAGCGGGCCGGAGGGCGTCCTACACTACGTTTGCCAAGACGCGGTCTCCACTCCAAGACTCGTCTGCTCTAACAGCTATCGGTCACCTCTTTACCATTGGACACTACACTCCTGTCAAAATCATTTTGGTAAGCCTACATTATTACTATAAAAAACAAAACTTAATTTTTTTATTATAAATGATTTATTACATAAAATAATATCAAAATCCATAAATGTTACAAAATATAAATTAGTAATTTACAAAAAGTCTTAACCTAATGGCACTAATAATAATACAATTTAAACACAATCATATTTAAAAATATTGTCAAACACTAAAAAGAAATCACATTTAAAATAATATTTTTAATAAATTTAAAAACTATATATAATCTGTAATTATCGGAATGTCATTTAAAACAATGTTTATTTAAACTAAAATATTTATGTGGTTTAGCCAATTTCATTAGGTACTTGCTGATAATGACATCTTTCGTTATCATGCAGATAAAAAACAGATTTTTGTTTCACAGGTCTAAGATAGAACTAATTAGCAGATAAAGGCCTGTATCGACTACCATTTAACTATCTAAACCTTTATATATAACCGGTGAATTTGGCCCTAAGTATTTAAGCAAAAAAATATTTCAGTACAAAATATTCCAGTTATTAACAGTACAGAGTTAAAATTATTTAATACAAAAATATTAAAAGCTGATAATTTCCTCAACATTTCTAGTAGTGATGTAACGAATGTGATTTTTTTTTAACATTCGCGAATGCGAATGCGAATATTTGCTATCGACATGCCAATGCGAATGCGATATTATATTCAGTATTTTTTTTTAAATTTGGCGCCAATTGTTTTGACGTTTGTTCCGTCGTTACTTATTATCCTTATAAAAAAAGAGAAGAGAATAGCGTATTTATTTTTGTTTAAGTAGATGATTATATGACAATAAAACCCCAATTAACAAATGATAAAGGTTTTTATAAGAGAAAGTTAATTTGTTAGTGTTAGTGTATTAAAAATTTGTTTCATGAAATATTAAGAGGTTAAGTTACTATTTCTCGATCTCGATTTTAATAAAGTATTATTATCGACAAATTTTTATTTTTCTGACATTCAATATTCGCAAAATATTCGCAAATATGCGAATATTCGTTACATCACTAATTCCTGGTATTATATAATTAGATCCAAACACTAACACCATAGGGACCAGAAATATGCTCTTTCAAAGAAAATTAAAAACAATTCAAATCAATACACGAACTGAAATATCAAGATATACACATAACAAAATATATATTAACCTCCTTTAAAGTAGGGTAAAATCGAAAGAACGGTATTGAGCGTATAAAAATTACTTAGTAATATTAGTGTTAAGAAATTGAGCTCCATCATATTACAAATACAAAAAAATACTGCATTTTCGTTACTTATAGACGGGAAATAAACGCTTAAGAACTACTTAACTAAAAATTATTTATTTATTATTTTATCATAAAATGGACGGATATTCTTAACCACTCAGCCTTAAAACTTACATTTATATATAACATATTTAGACTAAATTTAGTACATATATATGTATATATGTTTACTTAATATGTGCTATATACATATATGCTTTATGCTCGTTTATTTTTCTTTAGTAGAGTAGACAGAGGGAACTAAGTGTTGGGACGCTTCATTACTCATTTTTAGCCCATTTTTATGCATTAATTGTTATATGGAGTAACTTAACGTTGCAAAATCAACCAAAAAATATTTATTTACATTTAAATACTTCACAATATTATATTCTTTATATGCTGATTTAAATTTAATACAAGATAATATTATTAATATACCTCATAGGACATTATCAAATAGACGCAGGTTCGAATCTGTACTACAATACAACATTTTATATCTTTAAAATGTAAAATTATCGTACGTAAAACAGAAATCTAGTGGAAAAGCTTACTTGAAGAGCTTACGTAAGGTTTACTTTAGAGTTTGGACCGCCCTCTTTGACTACCCCGCTAGAGATAAAGCGTTAACATATGTATTGTGTATATATTTATGTATGTATATATGTACGTATGTATGTATGTACGTATATATGTTGTATGTATCATATCTAATAGAGCATTATAGCGCCGTTGACTTTCTCTTCTAGTGCTGGAGCTACAGTATCTAGGTCCCTTGAGTCGGCCGCCGCTATCAGAATACATATGTTATTAATAAATGCCGATATTGAAGCTGCTACCACCAACCTGAAATGGAAAAAATATAATTGTACGTTTAATTAAATAAATTATTATGTACATATAGTTAGATCTGCAAGACTGTCGTGGCACAGAGATGTAGCGTCTGCCTGTAAGCACGACAGTGTGTGGGTTCGATTCCTAGACTAGGGGAGCAATGATTATTTCATTTTCATTTTCAACTAGACAAGCGCGGCGTTGAGTTCCGCCACTCCATACGCAATGCCTTGAAAATGGTAGCTTAGTATGAAGTTTACGCGGTTCCTGCGGCACCGTAACAATATTAAGTTGTTCGTGTGCAATCGATGGTTTTAGATTCCCTTCCCAATTGGGGGAATTATTGATTTAGCTTCACGCATTGCCGGGTTAGTTACAAACATTCACCGCCAAGTCCACTTTCATCAACTTCTTCATATACGAACCTACAGTTCCTACATATATAAGCTTATATCTGTATAACAAGCTATTTTTATAATGGGACGAATCTCCTAAAATAATTACTTTATGCTTTCCTTCCTGGTTATTTAGAGTAAAGCGTAAGATGAGATTATACTGTGTAATAAAGAGAAAACTTATAAAACAATATTCATATTATTCTAAATTATTCTAAGCTTTTAACATATAATATATGTAAAATATTGACCTAAAATACAAGTTTCCCTTGAGATCACCATAAAATAAACAAAATATTTTATTAAAATAATATATATCTTACCAAAAAGATAATCCAAGATCCGCCGTCATGTCCGACGACCAAGTGTTAGCCAAGTCCTCGTCGGACATCACATTGTGTTGGAGTCTTAAGAAGAACTCCGTTAACCATACTGCTATAGCGCCTAGTGTGAATAGCACTGGAAAGTACAAAAGTTTTAATTTAATTTTAATTTTTTTTTAGCTTCACGCTTTATCCCGCATATGGCAGGGTAAGCAGAGGGAACTGCAGGGACCGTGGGAGCCTAGTATTAAGACACTCCGTGGCTTAATAACTGCTTTCTCCGTCCCCGCTTTCCGCCTTTTTCGAGGCATTGCGTGTTAAATGGCGGAACTTAACGCCGCGCTTTGCCTAGTTTGCCAGAGCGAAGAAAATGGAAATAGAAAAATCCATCTTCTACGACTGGGGATCGCACCCAGAAACCGTCGCGTTACAGGCACACGTTGCGCCTCTGCGCCACGATGGTCCTAAATTTAATTTTAATATGTATGTTATTATTTTTTTTATATTAATTACTGCTACTAAAACGTGCAGATTTCTTTATCAAACTGTCAATTAAACTGTTCAAGTTCGAATATCGGCTATATATTTCACCAATCACCTTTTCTGGATCTTCAAAACGGTATTAAAAGGAAAATTCTACGACAAAAGTTGCAATTCGAAGTGTGCGTAATCAAAAGGCTATATAATAATGATAATTATTTAAAAAAAAACAATAAATTATGTTTCACACATTATTCACAACCCAATATTCTCAAATCATTAGACACACAAAATAAAGAAAATAAACAACCTCCACTTACCCACAGCGCCGTTACATATCAACAAAGGGCGCGGCGAACACCTACTCTTCGCTGCGGAACCCAATGCCGCAAGCACACACGCGCCTATGGACGCCGCCAGCGCTACAGCCAGTTGCGCTGCTGTGCCACACCAGGCCCAACGCCGCGCCGGATGATTACCAGCTTTTACTGGAATAGATAGATATGTGCTTTTACCTATACGATATCTTAGATATATATATTATACCACCTTTTTTAAACCGTCCGTGACCACAGACTACTGCAAAGTGTTCGAAACGTCGAGTTTCCAGGAAAATGTCAATAGACGGGAACAATCCGTTTTAATTGTTTTATTTAAAATGTATAAAAATCGTGAAAATCAATTATCTTGTTGTGTTAGGACTTTCCGCTTAATCTCAAGAAATTGCATATATTATTAAGTAACAAAACTGAATGTCACGAGAACTGAAAGCGAGGTACTGAAATGGGCATCAAATTCAATGTAAAGCAACCAACTATAAAATATCTTTTAAAATTGTTCATAATATCAATAAAAACAAGTAAGTTGTCAACTTTAGCAATAGTTTTTTTACATATTCAGCCAAAAGATTCACCCTGTGGTTATCGTTCCATTTAACACAGTTTTAGTATGAGCGTCAAATCGTAGTGTGACAGTTAGTAGACAAGTCATAGTTTGACTGTAAGCGCGACGGTCGTGGGTTCTCAACCCGACGTAGAATGTATTAATTTACTGGCTTTGTTAATAAGATAGAGCGCGGCGTTGAGTTCAGCTATTAACTTGCCAAGTCTTGAGAATTAGGTGAAAAGTGGGAAGCGAAATGCCTTTACACTACAGTAAGCTTGAGGACCGTCGTGGCGCAGAGGTGTAGCGTCTGCCTGTAAACGTGACAGTTTGTGGGTTCGATTCTCACTCGAAAAAGATGGATTTTTCTATTTCCATTTTTTTCGCTCTGGCAACTAGGCAAAGCACGATGTTGCGTTCCGCCACTCAATACGCCTCGCCTCAATATGCCTCGAAAGGGAGAAAAGCACAAAACGGAGTGTCTTAGCACTAGGTTCCCATGGTACCTGCGATATTGTCTACCTACCTACCTGCTATGAACAGGATAAAGCGTGAAGCTAAAAAAATAATAGAATAAAATAAAAAAAGACAAACTTACTGCTAAAATCATAGTTCCTCAATCCAACACCAGAATTCAACATCTTGTGTCCCTCGAATAACCCAAAGCTGATCTTGCCTTCAGATCTGACAGGATACGACAACTTCCTCGCTCTAGCATCAACCCAATGCGTAGTGCCCAAGGAGGCTACTATTAAAGCTATACATAAACACGAGCCAAAAAATGTGGCAAAAATCATAGAACGATTGAACAAATTTAGTTTCATTTTGATTTTTTTCACTTGTCACTCATTTCACATTTCAATTTGTATGTGTATTTTACCACGTTTTCTACTAAACGTTCTTAGTTCATTGTAGCTTGTCATAACAGTGTCTTCTTTCCCACGCCAAAGAAGTCTGTAACAATATAGAAAATACTTAATATATGGTTATAACTTGTCAATATAATGATGACAGTTTTGTTTTTAATGTTTGTTAAGAAAAGTTAATTCGTCTATGCTCTGGTAACAAGACAGAGTGCGGCGTTAAGCGATATATGGGAGAAATTTGGAACTTTGCATTTCAACACTGCGTATATCTATACATACATAATATCGTGTGGTACAGCGCATCCCATATTATACTCTTAATACGTTTTTAATTTATATTTTTATGATTTTTTCTAATAACATTTATACACGAGTAATATTTATACACGAGTTCGTCGATAGGTCACGTCCGGAGTTTGTAATAGAAATAGATGCCTATGAGTGTTACATCATTTCACGTTATGATAGTTAGGTGGACAAAAACATGTATTGTTTGTCATACAATAATATTCATTTTTAATCCAAGATGTTAAGCATGCGTTGTTATTTAAAGCCTTCTTCTGTCCTATTAAATCACTATACCCAATAATAGTTTAAAAGAAACTATTGTTGCCATAGCAACGTGTATGTCACGTACATAGAGTAAATTGGCAAATATATGGTATCTAATATTTATTTATTGTACTCTAAAGCATTATTATTTCATTGTTCTGCGCCCGAGTAATTTTCATTACAAGCCCCTTTTCACCATCCAAAATAATTAAAGTAAAATTTTGCTTCACCTATTAACATATAGAGAGATAAGAGTACCTAATCAGACAGCTTTAAAACATTTGCATAGGTGTCACGAAGGAAAAGAACTCTTTAAATTGTTATACTATTTTTAAAGTAAGTATTTACTTGCTGTTCTATTTAAGTTATACACACACCAAGCTTTTATAAGAATTTATTAAAATGGAAATTAAAATTAAATTAATTGTTTTTTGTATTATATGTAATGCAATATGCATTAACGGTCTTATTACTCCGCAAATTTACTTTTAACGATTCTTTTTATGTATCGATACTTAACACTGTTATAAATAATTGTCAGTCATTTGCGACTTCCAGTTTGAGTCGGACTTTCAGCTTATAACGAATGCATATCATTTATATTTATGACGATCATTTTAAAATGAATTGCATGCTAAACTCATGGCCTTGTTCTCTACCTAGAGGACTTTACTTAGTGGTCATTTAAATTAATTATTTGACGTTCAAAAAATGAAGCTTGTACGTCTTATTTAGAATAAAATTGTTTGACTTTGACTTTGACTTTAGTATATATGGGACTGGACTTTATATAGTATATATAATATATATGGAAATGACATAAGAAAATTTATTTAACAAATTTCATTTCATTCGTTTCGTACATTTTAATACTTTAACATACATTATCGTAATTTCAATAAGAATTTTTAATTGTTATAGACTAAAAAATATAGCCTAAGTTTCATACTTGATTCAGAAATAGACAATTTGATTCAGTCTTCTTTCAAACTATATGTTATTCTACTTAGTATGAGTATATGAGCGAATGCAGATTTTTCAAGCTTTCGTTGCCTTTATTTGTCCTTTTTACAACAATAAAGTTTCAATTTATAATACTTAGCAATTGATCGTACAAAATTGTTAAAAATAATATTATTATTTTATGTATGAACGGATTTACATAAAAGAAATACTAAATATTACGCGAGGCCTACCCTGCTATCTTAGTAGGTTTAGCGGTTTCTGAGATTAGTATGGACAAACGTACAGATGATTTTTAATTTACTATTTTAGGTTTTAATTTATAAATAAAAGACCTCGATGAAAGATTTTATTATAGTTTTGGAAGTTGTTCCATGTACAGACAGCGATCAATTGATTTTTATCATATGTATATAAATATTAAGTATATAACATATATATATATATATATATATATATATATATATATATATATATATATATATATATATATATATATATATATATATATATATATATATATATATATATATATATATATATATATATATATATATATATATATATATATATATATATATATATATATATATATATATATATATATATATATATATATATATATATATATATATATGTATATAAATATATAGATATATATAGATTTCATCACACAAAGTAGTTAACACAGATGTATATAATATAGGAAAAGGAAACGACAAGATTCTTTTACCTATAAAATGTAGGTGGATTGGTCTTATGCAAGTTTTTCTGTTCTGATGTAAGTGGTACAGATGGTGTACCTACTTTGTTAGTGTGTGTCGTTCATAAATTAATAGATACATAGATATTTTATTAAAGTGTTTTGGTGTTTCCCGCAGTATCCTATATGCAGTAGTGTAGGCAGATGGAACCCAAAGTTAAGACACTCCGTTCCACTTTCCAATCAATTTTCGAGATGTTTAATTAGTGACAAATATATTTTGTTATTTTTTTGCTTCACGCTTTATCCCGCATATTGCAGGGTAGGCAGAGGGAATTGCAGGAACCTTATGTTAAGACACTCCATTCCTTAGTCCCTGCTTTCTTTGTCCCCGCCTTCCGCCTTTTTCGAGGCATTGCGTGTTGAGTGGCGGATCTCAACGCCGCGATTTGCCTAATTTCCAGAGCGAAGAAAATGGAAATAGAAAAAAATCCATCTTCCCGAGTGGGAATCGAACCCTCAAACTGTCGCGTTTACAGGCAGACGCTTACGCCTCTGCGCCACGACGGTCCTCTATATAATAATATGGTATGTATATAATAATAATGTATATGTATATACATATAGTAGAATGAATAGTGGGTTCAATCCTCATTTAGGACAATATGTGTTAAATCGAATAAAATTTGACAGAAATTGCGAAAGGTATTAACGTTAACTTAGCATATTAAACAAACCTAAGAGAAAGGCAAACCAGCTGATCACCAATACTGAGATTTAAACCTATTATAAAGTGGTGAGTTAAAATAAATATAGGTGACATAATACATTGATATTAAGAATATTTTTATATGTTACGTACGTAAATAACCTTCACAGGGTATATATAATTTTATTATCACAAAAATGTAAAAATCTATAGTTCATTATAAAAGTACGTGACACTTTACAGTATAGGACCACGTACACAAGTTGCCTTTTACGTTCAAGCAACATTTTAATATTTTCAATTAAAAATATTACACACGGAAACATGTTTACATAAAACTTATTTATATGAAAAAAAATAAATCTATAGCCTGTTTTTTTCGATGTTATTACTTTAAGAAACTAACTTTTTACAAAAGATATTCAAAATAAAATTTTCAAAGTTAACAAAAAAATATTTATAAGTTCTTCAATACTAATATAATAATATTGAATAGTTTTTTTAACTCAAGGAAAAGCTAATTTCAGGAACTTATTGGTTTAAATTGAAAGAATATTTTAGTCCACGGAGTTAGTTGTATAGGTTGCACTGCATAATGTTTAATTTTACATAACCCACCGTACCTACCTGCAATTAGTGTTAGCTTGGCTATTAAGAATATGCCTGTCATTCACATATATATATATATATATATATATATATATATATATATATATATATATATATATATATATATATATATATATATATACTTAGTCTTGCCATAAATATTGTTATAAAGAAAAGCACGATTTTTTTTTTATACGTAACATTTATTCCTTTCATAGTGAGTTAGTTTATTACATAAATATATAACTATTAAAAATATACAATGTTTATTCGAAGTGGTCCCCATTGGCTGCAATACAGTCTTTTAAACGTTGAGGCCAGTTATCAATAGCAGCACGAACTCTTTCTAGAGGAAAATTCTTCACTGCCAACCGAATGGATCGTTTTAGGGACTCCAAATTATCATGGCGTTTAGAGCAAGCCTTACTCTCTAAAACTGACCATAAATCATAATACAATGGATTTAGGTCAGGACTTGACGACGGCCAGTTTTCAGTGCTGATAAAGTCCGGAACGTTAGTTTTCAACCAAGATTGGGTGGATCGAGCTCTATGACCCGGTGCCGAGTCTTGTTGAAAGCACCATTCTTTGTTATTGAACATGGTGTTAGTTAAAGACTTAACTACCGTCTCAAGAATGGTATTTTGATAAACATGTGCCGACGTTTTAATACCTTTTTCACAAAAATATGGCTCAGTCACCCCTTCATAGCTAACACCCCACCAAACCATCACTGAAGTGGGATAATGCCCACGTTGTACTCTGTTTACTAATTGCGAAGCTTCTTTAGAGCTTCCAGCATAAATACGGTCATTTTGTTTATTAAAATACTGCTCAATTGTAAAAATTTTCTCATCCGTAAACAAAATTTTTTTGTGACCTCCCTTCGCGTACCGCTTAAGTAGTTGTTTGGATTTTACCACCCTATTCTTCTTTAAATTATCAGTTAAGAAGTGACCAGTACGTCTCTTATAGGCTGCTAGTCCTAAGTCATCTTTTAATATACGCGACATGGTTCTAGGAGCTATCTTCATCTCCCGAGATAAAATCTTTTGCTTACGGACAGGATTTCTTCGAATTCTTTCCCTAACTGCTTTAATCACCTTTTTCACACGAACGGTACGTGGACGGCCAGATCTTTTTCTGTCACAAACAGAGGAGGTATCATTGTACCTATCAATAGCCCGGTAAACAAACATTTGACTAATACCAAGCGGGTGGAGGGTTTTAAAAATTGCACTTTTCTCCATACCTACTTTATGTAAGGCAATCACAGCGATTCGGTTCTCTTTATCACCCCACTCCATTTTAATAGAACAAAATATTTAACAATATAATGGCGCGAAAATAAGAAAACACATCAAGCAATCATATAAAAATGACAGATTCCAAATTCAAACGTAATATTTTCTTTTTTTGAATAGTAACAGTATTTATGGCCAGACTAAGTATATACACCATATTATTTAAATAAAAATAATGATCTACGAATTAAATTAAAGTCTTAAAATTTGCCCAATTAATTAATAAAGAAAAAAATGTAAATGCCGACTTAAGCAAAAACTTGACTTGAAAAAAAAATTAAAACAATAATTATATAGCATGTGATGAAAATGAAAACGGAAGCAAATGCTAAGCTTAATATATCTTCAATCTGGAGCCTTGTCACAGATGGGTTCCTCACACGTTTTTTCTGTCTATCTCGCAAAAAGGCGCGAGACTCATCATCATCTAACTATTCAGAGATATAATCTATACTCGTACACATATACATAGCTTCACACTTTATCTCCAGCGTGCTGATTTTAAGAGTCCCTGCATCGCTATCTCGCCTTTTTCGCTATCATTAACCTCTACATATATACATACTCTACTCCACTATACATGCTCTGCTCATGACTTTCCTCCAGTATCTTTGACATCAGTCCTTTTAAAAGTCAACTGAGGTCTCTCCTTAACTCTCTTATCACTCACTTTTGCTTCGTATATTTTAAAAGATATAATCGATAAAAATTCCTTGTTCCATGTGAACATATAAAGATTTGAACCTAAACTAACTAAGCACTTGTTAAGTAACAGCCAACAGGTAGGTAGAAGAAGGCACATTACTTGTTATTAGATAATTTCCGGTTCACGCCACACGCCGCCTCGAGACGTCTTAAGATTAATCATACTAAGACATTCACTGACTCTCCACTTTATTAGACACTATATACTGCATAAACAAGTGCAGATTAGAGTATATATACCCACCGCTATGGAAATGAAACATTGAACTTTTTTTAATAAATATTTTTAAAGTTTAATAAGTTTCTTCTGCAGAATACAACCATCAAATAGATACGGAACCCTCAATAAGCGAGTGCTACTCGCACTTACCGATATTTTTCGTTTTGGCAACAAGATGAAGCGCTGCGTTGATTTCCACTATTCATCATGCAATGACTCAAAAAAGGAAAATAAAGTGATAACCATACGGTTATATACGTATAATAATGTAAACATTCCATTTCTCGTATAACATTTATGAACAGCGATCGAGTTTAAGTCAACCGGTTATTGGAACGTCATTACAACAATTAAACACTTTGCAATGTGCAATTTTAATAATCAGAAACTCATTAGTTATTAATGGAAGTCACAGAATATTTTAACCTTAAAAAATAACCTATATAATTATAATATGAAAAAAGTGTTAACGTTGAATATAGTATAACGTTCCTTGTTCCTCACACTTTTTCCCTCTTACAACAAAGTACAGAGAGAACCTAAAAGACACCGTTCTTCACTCTCCGAATTGGACTGGAATTCACAATCTTCAAGTTTATACAATGGTCATAGCAGGGTAAGTATATTAAGCTGTGGAAACCTTGGAAACCTATTGTTAAGACATTACGTTAAAGGGCGGAACTCAATGTCTCTCCCGAGTGGGAATTGAACCCACAAACGGTCGGGTTTACAGGCAGACAGAAATTAATTAACTTCATTTATCAACGATGTATTGATATAAATTTAAAAAAGACTCTTTGCAATATGTTTATTTTTAAAAAAAAGGTAAGTATTTTCGACCAGTTTTTTATATACATACAATAATGTTAAGATTTAAGGAAATTATGATCATTTTATTTATAAATCCTCTAGACCTTCCTTGTTCATTGTGATACTGGATTTACCTAATAAAAACGTGGAAACCTGTGTATGCTAATAGCAAAAGTTCTTCACATTTATATTGTGGACTGTGGAGCAATGGGAAAAATTCAAGATGAATTGCCTTACATATCCACAGTTATGATTAGATATCCTAAGGCAGAAATGACTTTGGTGTATCTATTACGTCTACTTATATCTGTATTATATACTGAAGTGTTTGAAGTAAATTAACCTGCCTATTGACTTTAGTATAAAAATGAGAAATATTTATGATAAAAATATTTTTATTATTTAGAGGACCGTCGTGGCGTGGCGGCGTAAACGTCTGCCTGTAAACGCGACGGTTACTGGGTTCGATCCCCAGTCGGAGAAGATGGATTTTTCTATTTCCATTTTCTTCGCTCTGGCAAACTAGTCAAAGCGCGGCGTTGAGTTCCGCCACTCAACACGCAATGCTTCAAAAACGGCGGAAAGCGGGGACGGAGACAGCAGGGGCTAAGCAACGGAGTGTCTTAACACTAGGTTCCCACGGTCCCTGCAGTTCCCTCTGCCTACCCTGCCTTGTGCGGGATAAAGCGTGAAGCTAAAAAAAAAAAAATATATATATATTTTCATTTATGATAAAAATATTTTTATTATAATTTTCTTATCTTTTTATTTTAATGATTTTATTATTGTTACATCTAACTTAAGGTCAATCATCCTTAAAGTAAGTTTAAAATCTTTACGCTTTAACCCGCTTATAACAGAGTAGGCAGAGACAACTGCAGAGACTTTAAGAACTAGTGTTACGACACTCCGTTTCTCGCTTCTCGTCTTCGTTCGAGGATTGCATGTTATGTGGCATAACTCAACGCCGTGCTTGCCCTCTTACCAGACCGAAGAAAAAGGAAATCTATTAATTATTACCTATTCCTCACGAGTGGAAATTGAACCCGTAAACAGAAGTATAAATTAATAATTTAACATATATTAAACCTTTACACAATATAATAAATATAAAATATTAATAGCAAATAAAAGCAGGAAAAATCACACTAAACTCAACACTAAACGCAACCTACTAGTCGCTTTTACTATTCTTAAACGGTAGTGCGTGTGATTTCACTTATAAAATTCGTGTCAGATCTCCTATCTTGTACATAGGTATCATTCTATAGTCAGCATGAAATATCTCTAGGGTTATAAAGAAAGCAATGTACTTAACTAAAAAATCATTTTTTATTAATAAATTAAATATTGGCAATAACAATTATTAACAATATTTTTTTAATAATAAATTTATTATTATTTGGATCATTTAAATTAAAAAAAAATATGTTAGCTCTGTTGTAGTGATGTAACGAATATTCGCATTCGCGAATATTCGCACATTATTACACATTCGTATTCGCATTGGCAAATAATTCTGCGAATGTTTTGCAATTGTCAGAAGATGAAAATGTCAGAAAAATTAAAAAAATTGACGATGACAATACGTTATTAAAATCGAAATCAGTTTACGTTTTGTGTTTATTATACAAATAATATACTATTTTTTGTATAATAAACACACTTAACTTCATTATATCTAGTCAAGTTCGGGGAGCAGTGGAGGACGTTATAAAAAAAGTTTATTTTAATTATAAAATTAAATTTTAATTACAACCGACTTTTTAAGCTACTTTAAACAGACTAATTCTTAATATTAATTTTAAATTATATGAGAAGTGCATGGGACCACAAAAAGGCGTGCATTCCTTTGTATCACATTCTTATAATATACGGTGTTGGGAAATGGCATGTGCCGTCCTCAGCGACTTATGACGATGTAACTATCTCATGCAACTATTTCTTCATTACACTATAAACAAACCAAAAACAAATTGTCTCTCTTCTTAAAAAGTTTCATCAACTATTACTTAGATTTCAATGTTATGTAACGGCCATACCACACGGCGTATTTTAAACGCGCCGAAGACGCTCGTTCAAGGAACGCTCGTCTACGGCGCCGTAGATGCTGATATTTGCGTTTACATTGCGTTTACATAGATGAAATAAAAGCGCGCGTCTGACGCGCGTTCAACGCGCGTTTGAAGCTATACAAACGCGCGTACAAAGGAGCGTAGTAGGGGCGGGGGTGGTGCGGACCATTTTACGACTGAAGAAGAAGAGAGTCTGATCAAAACGCAAAAGCTACGCGCGATCACAGCGCGTCTGTTCGCTGTATCTGAGCGTATACGCGGAGTAGACGCGCGTTTCATGATCTCCCCGTGTGCTTAGGGCCATAGCACACGGCGTATTTTAAACGCGCAGACGACGCACAGATTACGCGCGGATACGCGATTCAAACGACATTCGAACGCAAGCTTGTAACCTAAGCACACGAGGAGATCATGAAACGCGCGTCTACTCCGCGTGTACGCGCAGATACAGCGAACAGACGCGCTGTGATCGCGCGTAGCTTTTGCGTTTTGATCAGACTCTCCTCTTCTTCACTTGTACAATGGCATCGGTATGCAGCTGGACGATTGTTTATTTCTGAAATAAAGCGGTCAGTGTCGAAGGGTTCCATTTTAAACTAAAAACATGCGCATCCCGCAATAAAGTAAGTATAAGTTATAGATCTATAACTAAGTATATGTTATAGATCTGAGGCGCGCGCAACGCAGTGGTGGCGTGAGGCCTC
Organism: Dione vanillae; assembly: GCA_037178615.1. Classification (NCBI taxonomy): domain Eukaryota; kingdom Metazoa; phylum Arthropoda; class Insecta; order Lepidoptera; family Nymphalidae; genus Dione; species Dione vanillae. The sequence continues at coordinate 435,202 of JAZFAU010000258.1, forward strand.
CCCGCCCCGCCCCGCCCCTACCGCGCTCCTTCGTACGCGCGTTTGTATGGCTTCAAACGCGCGTTGAACGCGCGTCTGACGCGCGCTTTTATTTCATCTATGTAAACGCAATGTAAACGCAAATATCAGCATCTACGGCGCCGAAAACGCGCGTTCCTGGAACGCGCGTCTTCGGCGCGTTTAAAATACGCCGTGTGCTATGGCCCTTAGGTTACAAGGTTGCGATCGAATGTCGTTCGAATCGCGTATACGCGCGTAATCTGCGCGTCGTCTGCGCGTTTAAAATACGCCGTGTGCTATGGCCCTAAGGGCCGTAGCACACGGCGTATTTTAAACGCGCCTAAGACGCGCGTTCCAGGAACGCGCGTCTTCGGCGCCGTAGACGCTGATATTTGCGTTTACATAGATGAAATAAAAGCGCGCGTCTGACGCGCGTTCAACGCGCGTTTGAAGCTATACAAACGCAGGTACAAAGGAGTGCAGTAGGTGCGGGGGCGGGGCGGGCCATTTTACATCTTAAGAATATTATTTTCTTATCAAAACGCAAAAGCTACGCGCGATCACAGCGCGTCTGTTCGCTGTATCTGAGCGTATACGCGGAGTAGACGCGCGTTTCATGATCTCCTCGTGTGTGGCCCTAAGGGCCATAGCACACGGCGTATTTTAAACGCGCAGACGACGCGCAGATTACGCGCGTATACGCGATTCAAACGACATTCGATCGCAACCTTGTAATCTAAGCACACGAGGAGATCATGAAACGCGCGTCTACTCCGCGTATACGCGCAGATACAGCGAACAGACGCGCTGTGATCGCGCGTAGCTTTTGCGTTTTGATCAGACTCTCCTCTTCTTCAGTTGTACAATGGCCCGCCCCGCCCCCGCACCTACTGCACTCCTTTGTACGCGCGTTTGTATAGCTTCAAACGCGCGTTGAACGCGCGTCTGACGCGCGCTTTTATTTCATCTATGTAAACGCAATGTAAACGCAAATATCAGCATCTACGGCGCCGAAGACGCGCGTTCCTAGAACGCGCGTCTTCGGCGCGTTTAAAATACGCCGTGTGCTATGGCCCTAAGCACACGAGGAGATCGTGAAACGCGCGTCTACTCCGCGTATACGCGCAGATACAGCGAACAAACGCGCTGTGATCGCGCGTAGCTTTTGCGTTTTGATCAGACTCTCCTCTTCTTCACTTGTACAATGGCCCACCCCGCCCCCGCACCTACTGCACTCCTTTGTACGCGCATTTGTATAGCTTCAAACGCGCGTTGAACGCGCGTCAGACGCGCGCTTTTATTTCATCTATGGGCCATAGCACACGGCGTATTTTAAACGCGCCTAAGACGCGCGTTCCAGGAACGCGCGTCTTCGGCGCCGTAGACTCTGATATTTGCGTTTAGGGCCATAGCACACGGCGTATTTTAAACGCGCCTAAGACGCGCGTTCCAAAAACGCGCGTCTTCGGCGCCGTAGACGCTGATATTTGCGTTTACATTGATGCAAAAAAAGCGCACGTCTGACGCGCGTTTGAAGCTATACAAACGCGCGTACAAAGGAGTGCAGTAGGTGCGCGGGCGGGGCGGGCCATTGTACAAGTGAAGAAGAGGAGAGTCTGATCAAAACGCAAAAGCTACGCGCGATCACAGCGCGTTTGTTCGCTGTATCTGCGCGTATACGCGGAGTAGACGCGCGTTTCATGATCTCCTCGTGTGCTTAGGTTACAAGGTTGCGATCGAATGTCGTTTGAATCGCGTATACGCGCGTAATCTGCGCGTCATCTGCGCGTTTAAAATACGCCGTGTGCTATGGCCCTTACATAGATGAAATAAAAGCGCGCGTCTGACGCGCGTTCAACGCGCGTTTGAAGCTATACAAACGCGCGTACAAAGGAGTGCAGTAGGTGCGGGGGCGGGGCGAGCCATTGTACAAGTGAAGGAGAGGAGAGTCTGATCAAGATGCAAAAGCTACGCGCGATCACAGCGCGGTGGTTCGCTGTATCTGCGCGTATACGCGGAGTAGACGCGCGTTTCATGATCTCTTCGTGTGCTTAGGTTACAAGGTTGCGATCGAAAGTCGTTTGAATCGCGTATACGCGCGTAATCTGCGCGTCGTCTGCGCGTTTAAAATACGCCGTGTGCTATGGCCCTATGTAAACGCAAATATCAGAGTCTACGGCGCCGAAGACGCGCGTTCCTGGAACGCGCGTCTTAGGCGCGCTTAAAATACGCCGTGTGCTACGGCCCTAAACGCAAATATCAGTGTCTACGGCGCCGAAGACTCGCGTTAAAATACGCCGTGTGCTATGGCCCTTAGGTTACAAGGTTGCGATCGAATGTCGTTCGAATCGCGTATACGCGCGTAATCTGCGCGTCGTCTGCGCGTTTAAAATACGCTGTGTGCTATGGCCCTAATCATCTACATAAACAAAGATAAAAATACTTAAAACATATAAAAATTTGAACGCAGCGGGACTCGAACACTAAAATACTTAAAGAAAAACATATAACATTTTTTTTTTCTTTAAGTATTTTTTCTATCCTCAGTGTGGATTAACACTTTAAAAATCATAAAAATATTTAATAAAAATAGCATTCTCTCTCGCCAAACGATTGTTCTTTGTAATGGTCTTTGGGTAGCGGAAATTTGTAAAAATCTCCCTACAGAGATGCTAACAACGATATAAGTTGTATAAAAGCATATAAGAATTTCAACGCGGCGTGATTTAGAACGCATGGCTCAGTGGTGAGAGCGCCTGCACGGTTCGCAGGAGGGCGCGGGTTCGAGTCCCGCTGCGTTCAAATTTTTATATGTTTTCTTTAAGTATTTTTTCTATCCTCAGTGTGGATTAACACTTTAAAAATCATAAAAACAAAGATAAAAATAATAATCAAACACTCCATTCTCTTACAATATATATCTGTATATTTAATAACAGTAAAAAAATCGTGTCTGTACATTAAATATTTTTACAAAGCAAAATATGTAGGGTTATTAAGTAATGAAAAAAGAGTAAGAATTCGAAATAAAAATTGTGTGTGTTTGAAAGTTTGTCTGTTTGCACACGCTAATCTCAGGAACCACTACACGGATTTTGATGAAACTTTTTTGTTATATAGCTATTAGTCCTGGCTAACATATAGGTTATATTTTTTTTGGAAATTCGCTCTTTAAGGGGGTAAAAGGAGGGGAGTAAGTTTGCATGAAATTTCGACAGTTTTGAAGCTACTTCGATTAAAATTAATATTTGGCTATTTGTTTAGAAATTAAGAATGACGCAATAAGGATTTTTTGGAACGGGGGTGAAAAAGGGTGGGTAAGTTTCTATAAAACTCCGTCAGTTTTTAAGCTAAATCGATGAAAATGAAAGCTACATGAATACTAAGCTTTTCTTTTCTGCCCATCATTTTGTAACGGTTACCTGTTTAAGAAATTATAACGAGAAGAATCATCCCTCAGTTCCATAAATAGATAATCACAATCTTACTTTATTGTGTTGTAGTAGTTACTTTATTTATGAAATACATCTTATTAATATTTCACAACATAATATACTCAAAAAAATATATATAAAATCATTTATTTCAGGTTTAAAATACTCAAAAACAGTAGTTTGTATATATTCCTTTTTCATAATAATTTAAATCAGTAACATTGGTCCGAATCAAACCACAATATTAGTACTTTGTATCTAGCATTATCAAGACTGTGTAGATAAATGTTACGAATTACTAAAATACTCGGGCATACCACTAAATATAATGTGCGTAAAACATTTAGAAACCACGAGCGGAGCCGCGGGCAAAAGCTAGTAAACTATAAATATAACATTTTATTTCTAACTATATAGAACAATAAGTAACTCCAAGCTATCCTGTAATAATTAGCGCCTATTATTAATTTTAAAAAAATACTGAATATTCGCATTCGCATTCTCGAATGTTAAAAAATGACATTCGTTACATCACTACTCTTGCTCTTAGTATACGAATTCTCGAATCTGAGGCAATAACTTTAGTTAACCAGTAATAAAGTTAGTTTTTCAATCTTTATGGACGAAAGTGTCCACTTAAATCACCTTTTGGGCGTTTGCCATGTTATAATATAAAAAAAAAAGAATTAAGTTAAATTAGGTTAGTCTTTTGTCTGCCTTAGCAAAGACTTTACTGATTAAAATGCAATTTTCATCATTATACCAGGATAAGTTTCACATAATATTTAAAGTTCGTTTTCTTTCGATCGGTTCAAAAATATAAAATTTTTAGTGATGGAAAGTTAGAAATCTTTTTTTGTTAAAAGATAGAATTTTTGAGACAGACAATAAACTAATTCCAATTAGCCAACGAGTAGAATTGTTTTAACAATTATCAATTAAACTGTTCAAGTTCGAACATCAGCTATATTTTTCACCCATCCCATCGACGGCGACCTTTGAAATGGTATAAGAAGCAAAATTCTACGTCAAAAACTGACCTCTCTAAGTTTTTCGCTTCTACAAAACGCTTTCACAAGTAGTATTTAATCATGTAAGGTTTAAAGTATTTATTGTCCCACTTAGACAAATTTGCGGGCGCAGTTAGTTTTAAGGTTCACAGTAAAACAAAATATTAAAATTCTATTTACTTACATATATACATACATATTAAACATATGCCTATTGTCCAATATATACAAGCCTTGTATAAGTTCATACATCGATACGTAACGGCCGTTCACGGTACGATGAGCTCCAGTGCACCGGCTGTCGTGTCGTATAATATTGTTGTGTGAAGGTCATTTTGGACATATGCCATTAAATAACCAAATGTTAGACGGATTTTTAGTATGACTGACTATATTTTATACAGTATACAGCTTTTCACCGTTTATATTTAAATTTTCTTATTAATTTTCAAACACCATCGTGACGCAGAGGTGTAGCGTCTACCTGTAAACGCGATGGTTTGTGGGTTCGATTACCACTCGGGGAAGATGGATTTTCTATTTGCATTTTCTTCGCTCTGGAAATTAGGCAAAGCGCGGCGTTGAGTTCCGCCACTTAACACGCAATGCATCGAAAATGCGGAAAGCAGGGACGGAGAAAGCAAGGACTAAGCAACGGAGTATCTTAACCTAGTATTATTTCCTATGGTTCCAACAGTTCCTTCTGCGTACCCTGCTATTTGCGGTATTAAGCTTGAAGAAGTAAAAAAAAAAAATTTTAAAGAAAATTTCAATAAATATGTATAATCATTCCTTTGGGTCAAAGGTGAAGGCTTGCGCCAGAGATAACTAGGGCTGCAACATTCCATCCGCCACGAGCACCATACGGACCCGTAATGCTAGGGTGTCCCTACGAGTCGACTCACGCCAGGGGGTCCCCGCTGATGTGAAAAATGAAGACGAATGCGGCGACAGCCACCCAGCGCGCAGCCCGGAACGGCGGGAAGTGGAGGACGGAGCTACAAACAGCTGCGTGGAACGTAAGAGGAGGGATGGAACAGAAGATGAATGAATTATTAGATGTGATGGAGGAGAGACATTTGGTTGTTAATTGTATGCAGAATTTGGCAGGGACCACAGTGTTTGACGCCTCGAAAAAGGTGGAAAGCAAGAAAGGAGAAACTAAGCACGGGAGTGTCTTAACACTAGATTTCTATGATTCCTGCAGTTCCTTCTGCCTACCCTGCCATGTTCGGGATAAAGCGTGAACATAAAAAAGATGCGATCTCTGTCACACATGTCACGTTTACTTATACATTTAATTAATAGTACAGGACTTTCTAAGTTGTCCCCATTAATACGGACTGCTGACAGCAGCTGTGTAATCTCTTTTGTTGTCTTACTATCAATAATGCCTCTTAAGTAATTAACTTAATTGTTGACAATCTCTTTAGGAAACGCGTTTAGTGTACAATAAATAAAATAATAATTATTAATAAAAACATAAAAATAAATAATAATACACTATACTTATATATAAGTAAATTGTTTATGAAACATAATATGTCAGACATAGTTAGCAGAATATATTATATCTTAAATAATAATATAATAGAAAATTAACATATTTATTTTTCTTTTCTCCAGCATAATTTTTAGCATTTATTTTCTCTTAATATCGCTATAAAATGTTCTATGGTTTTAATGACGTTATATAGCTACATATATATTTATAATATATACAAGGTATATTTAAAAACAATTATATTATTAACAGTTAAATATTAAACAGCTATACATTAACTTATAGCGGAGAATAACTGTTGAGCCGCATCGTAAAATATTACGACTCGAAAAGCTTTACAATACCTCTCACAACCCATTTGAGATCAATTTTATATACAATGCGTTTTATTCAGTTCCTCTCGTCCTTTTATATATATATATATATATATATATATATATATATATATATATATATATATATATATATATATATATATATATATATATATATATATATATATATATATATATATATATATATATATATATATATATATATATATATATATATATATATATATATATATATATATATATATATATATATATATATATATATATATATATATATATATATATATATATATATATATATATATATATATATATATATATATATATATATATTTATATTTTATGACATATATTATGTTCCTTATATCTTAACGTAGATACATTTCTCTGCAACAGGCTTCATATTGCAGAATGGCGTCACCATCACTAAATTCAATCAATCTAGTGTCAATAAATGCTTTCAAATACAGGCTTAGATAATAATACGCCATAGTTCCGAATTACAATCTTATTTGAACAATTGCTTTCAAGAATTATTACGTACTAATAGGAACTGTACGGAAGATAGAAAAAATAATTTAAAAAAACAACAATTGAATACAGTAGGATTAGAACCCGCTCCTATGTACCTTTTTTATTATCGACCTATTAAAAAATAACTCTATTTCAATTTTCATTATATTTCTACAATAAAACCAATGTGTTAAACTCTATAACATTGAAAAAAAAACGTGATCTCGCGCAAATTGATTACCGCCTTGAACTGATAGCCTGAATAGTCTTAGGCTTTTGATATTATCATTTCCATTCAATATTCCAACGTTTGCGTAACGTGACTTTTGAATACTAGATGATAGTCGATAACTAGCTTGCGTATCTTAAATTTAAATTTAAGATTGCACATGTCTTTGTATATTTGATGGCATTAAATGACAAAAAATTGTAGAGTTTCTTATCATTATGGCTTGTTTATGTAAGCAGAGGGAACCACAGGAACCGTGGAAAGCCAACACACACATTAAGACATTCCATTCTCCGAGTGCCAGAACTCAACGCTGCGCTTGCCTAGTTGCCAGAACGAAGAGAATCGAAAATATTAATGAAATAAATCAAATATTACTTATTTTTAGCTTCACGCTTTATCCCGCACATGACAGGGTAGGCAGAGGGCCGCCTTTTTCGAGGCATTGCGTGTTGAGTGGCGGAACTCAACGCCGCGCTTTGCCTAGTTTTGCCACAGCGAAGAAAATGGAAATAGAAAAATCCATCTTACCCGACTGGGGATCGAACCCAGAAACCGTCGCGGTAAAGGCAGACGTTGAGCCTCTGCTCCACGACGGTCCTCAATAAAATCAAAATATTAAATAATATTGCCATATCTAATGTTTTATATATACGAATCATGAAACAGATAATAATATATATCACATATTCTTCTATATCACAAAAATACATTAAAAATATAAAACCATATACAATTTGACATAAACTAAAATTGCAGCAAGAGTTCCACTAGTAAGTAGAAATACAAACAAACATAAAGCAAGTCTAAATTTGAACGATTTATTTACATAACTCTTCCTTTACGGACTATTGGCCTAAATAGTTAAAATTAACAAACAACGGTTCAAATCGAATTGTATTGATAATTATTAACTGTTATTTTAACCGTCGACATAACCGAGCGTGGATGAATGTAATGTATGGAAATAACTGTACGGGGAGTTAAATATGAGATTTATGGTGAAATCTAAAAGAACGAATGAATGAACGGAATTTAGTGTAATCACTTAATAATAATTGCTTAAAATTCTATAGCGTTTTATGTTTTAAGATTAAAGTTTATAAAGAAAGTATGCAAGAGGCCATCGTGGCATTGTAGTTTGCGGGCTCGATCGACTTATTAAAAAGAATTACAGTAGTTCCCGCGCTTTAGTATGAGTCAATTTTTTAATGTTTCTTTTAAGTTTTAATACACAATACCATTGGTCACAGTACTCGGACGTCACATTTTTTCAAGATTTTTGTCGCTGTGCTTAAGAAAAAAGGGGTTTTATCGGTCACAGACCACAGTAACTTTAAAATTCCATTCAATTCAGATAGGTTCCATACATTGAACAGAATGCGACCGTTCGAATTGTAAATAATTAGAAATCTAATATTATAGTATAGTAGAATTTATTCGTGGCGCAGAGGCGCAACGTCTGCCTGTAACGCGACGGTTTCTGGGTTCGATCCCCAGTCGGGGAAGATGAATTTTTCTATTTCCATTTTCTTCGCTCTGGCGAACTAGGCAAAGCGCGGCGTTGAGTTCCGCCACGCAATGCCTCGAAAAAGGCGGAAAGCGGAGACGGAGAAAGCAGGGACTAAGCAACGGAGTGTATTAACACTAGGTTTGTATGGTTCCTGCAGTTCCCTCTGCCTACCCTGCTATGTGCGGGATAAAGCGTGAAGCTAAAAAAAAAATTATTACAAGGTAAGATGTTGTTACTTAATTTCCATCCATTTCGAAATTTGGCGGAACTTAACACCGCCCTTAGAAATGAATTCATTCCACCAAGAGAGGATCGAGCTCGCGTAATTCGCAAATTTGCATATAACAAAAATTTGTACAAATATGACTTTAAATATCAATAAGTGATCAGCTAAAATATAACGTATAAATAAGATGACTAAAATTATATAGAATTCTATTCTATTAACAAATTTTCAATGTCACAGAAGCTCATTAGAATATTTAACACATTATCTGCGTCATCATTGTATATATATTGTACATTTGTTTCGATGACAAAAAACGTGATTTCTCTCTTACAACACTTTAAAATGGATATAGGTATATACTGGGCGGATAATACACGATGGTTATATATCACAATATGTTATATAATCCACATATATATATATATATATATATATATATATATATATATATATATATATATATATATATATATATATATATATATATATATATATATATATATATATATATATATATATATATATATATATATATATATATATATATATATATATATATATATATATATATATATATATATATATATATATATATATATATATATATATATATATAAACCAAGGCAGCACGGATTGTCTACTAAGTAGCATATAAGCTATATGTGCATGTAATATTAAAACAAAAAAAAACACACTAATTAGATTTCAACTTTTATTTTTCTCAGCACAATAAATACGTTATGACTATTTTTTTAGGAATATTAGGATGATAAAAATATGTGGAATTAATAGCATTTAAATTTTATACAGAATGCTAATTCCATTGAATTTAACAATAATTGTAATATTTATAGATATTTAAAGAACAACAGCTGAGTCTCCGGCTCTTCTCAACAAAACTGCCTTCCGAATAAAGACAATTTGAATTTATTAAATATGCATAAAATAATAAGTCGTGGCACAAACGTAGTGTCCACCGTAAACGCGATGGTTTGCGGGTTCGATTCCCACTCGGGAAAGATGGATTTTTCGATTTCCATTTCCTTCGCTCTGGAACTCGGCAAAGCGCAGCGTTGAGCTTTACCACTCAACACTCAATGCCTCGAAAAGGCGGAAAGCGAGGACGGAGAAAGCAGGAACTAAGAAACGGAGTGTCCTATGGCTCCTGCAGTACCCTCCTGCCTGGATAAAGCGTGAAGACATAAAAAAAATAACGTACAAGAATATTATAAATGATTATACAATACAGTAACATTTACACTAGAGCTGACTAAGAGTTAACAAGTTAGTCACCCAACCGGTAACCGGTTGACTTATCAATGTGTCGAAAATCTGAATTGACTAACACTAAATACATAATTCGTACTCAACTTTGGTAGTAACGCAACGACAGATGTCTGTCAAGTCGATAATATTGCAATATATATGAACACTATATTGAGCTGAGAGATAAGCCTCTAAGTAATAAGATGACAATTTTCGACAGATTAAGGCGCCATAGAAATGAGCGTAGCCATGGTACATACATGTATACAGACATACACACATTTACTATGTTAATTTAAAATATTCCTAACGTGTCATCAAAAAATATTGACCTTTATGCACTCATTTAAGAAACAAGATTATGTATAGCAACTTTCATACAATTAACACAAGGTTCTTACAATAATTTGGAAAAAAAGGTTTACAACGTTTAAAAATTAATGCGTCCTTATCAATTAATAGTAAATTCTATAGTTATTTAATAAATAATAATAAACAATAGGTTTTAAGTTACATAAATTGAAATTTCACCATAAACGCCCACCATTATTAAGAAACACATATATTTAGATACCAGAGTGCAATTGGAAAGTATATTATCATATTACGTACATACATACATAATGCTATTTAAATATGTATAAGTCTATTGTTCGTCGCTAAAAGAAATTATATCAATTGTAAACATTAGTGTGAAAGTGGTCTAACTCATATATATCGAAAAAAATATATATTGAAATATTTTCATTATTATTATTCTTTTGCAGGAAGAATTAAATGATGTTTATTCTCCATTTAATTTTCCACTTATCTAATATATTACGTCTGTCATAAGTGTAGAGAATAAATCCCTATATGTTTACGCTACTCGTATATCCCACACATAGCAGGGTAGGTAGATTGAACTTAGTGTCGAGACGCTCTATTCTACTCTCCTTGCCCAAATTCAAAACGTTATGTGATGAATATATGAAAGTCCAAAACAGCGTGACAATCAACATAATTCATAGCTTTAAATGAGGATCAAACCATTATTGTATCTACAATCAAATTACTAAAAAAATACAAAATAATACCAATCTATTTAAGAGATATTATGAAGCAAGCCGAATAATACACCGCATTCAGCATTCAAATTTAACAGAAAAAAAAATTATCTCCAAAAAATATGAAACTCACGAATATTCTAGATATAATTATATTCATACTTATTAAGATAGATCATTTTTCTTTTTTTTTTAGTTTCACGCTTTATCCCGCACATGGCAGGGTAGGCAGAGGGAACTGCACGAACCATAGTAACCTAGTGTTAAGACACACCGTTGCTTAGTCCCTCCGTCCCCGTTTTCCACCTTTTTCGAGACATTGCGTGTTGAGTGGCGGAACTCAACGCCGCGCTTTGCCTAATTTGCCAGAGCGAAGAAAATGGAAATAGAAAAATCCATCTTTCCCGACTGGAGATCGAACCCAGAAACCGTCGCGTTACAGTTACATCTCTGCACCACGACGGTCCTCATTTTTTACCAAATGTTATTTATTCCTTCACTTACAACTCCTATCCTACAATTAGAATATAAACCCAAAACCATCAATCTATCATATAATCTATTTATCCATTTATCTATCTATCTATCAATTTATTAATCTATCTGTTAATACTATATTAAAAAAGAAGACATTATGTCTTGACCTAGTGTTCCATTGTTACACAAGAAATAAATTACAAAAAATATAATAATATTTGAGATATGTCACTTTTCCAGCAACCCGATTGTGGTCGGCGAAATTAAGCCGCTTTCGATTCTAGAAGCGTGGCAATCAAAATTGTTTGGCGCGGTGCGACGCGACGGCCAAATTGCTGAGAGTTTTCTCTCGTAAATCGCGCTGATTACGTGGAGGTTAAAGATACAATGAGATAATACGCTTTGTAAAACAAATAGAAATGGTGGTTCAGTTGGAAAGTTTCTAATATTATTATATCGATGAGAAGGTAGTGGGTTCAATTTTACTTATAATGTAGTATGTTTTGTGTCTTCTATGCCCTTGTAATTTTAATATATTTTTTACATAATATAATACTGTAACGTTACAGAGTGATTAATTAACAACGTATAACTGAAACTACGCAGCCTAGAAACCTGAAATTTGCCTGCAGGGGCGAACTAAATTAAGATATTTTAATGTTTATTAAAGTGTTAATCTGCACTAAGGATAGAAAAAATAAAGCGAAGTAAGGCCGCGCTTAGTTGTCAGTACTTTTGGGCGATTTCCATTCTCGCTGGAAGGCGCGGGTTCAAATCCCGCTGCGTTCAAGTTTTACATATTTTCTTTAATTAACAAAAGAAGAAGAAATAAGAAAACAATGTGACATGATCGGGTATTGTATGTTGAAGCTCGATGTAAGAGAATATCACAGCTTCATATACTTTATACTTTAGTTAAAGTAAAAAACTAAATTTCCCTATGAAAGATCATGGCAATAACTTTGTACGTTTTATTTCTAAATAAACAATAGGTATTATGATTTAAATCAATACTAATCAATATTTTTTCTACTATTTAACGTTATATGTACGCTCCGAGTCCGCTTTTCCAATAGAAGCCAAGCACAGAACCAAAAAGTATGTCAATCTAATATTCAGTTTCGTATCATTTAACACGCTTTATAAATTAAAATATTATGTAAACATTTAATATAGTATAGCTTACTTGCATTGTAACTGGAGAACACTATAAAGTAGTGTGAATAAACTCCTTTGACATAGTTAATATAGATGAGTCGTCAGTTGGGCGTTTTAGTAGATAAGTAAGTAGGTACTTATTTCTCCTGAGTGATCAAAAATAAATAAAAAAAAATCCGATAATATCTAGTATGAAAAAACATAAATTTAAAAATATAAATTTAATTCAAAGTTTAAGTTCAAAACATATATGTGTAAAGAAATACACATAGTGTAGTAACATACAGGATTGTTTCAAATGTTAGTTCAAACAAATGTTTGAAAATAATTAACTTCATTTTCAAACCAATGTGCGTGTAAAATTTTTGCTTGACTAGTTCCAAGACATCTTCTTATATGAGAGAAAGAAGGGACTAAGCAACGGAGTGACTCAACACTAGATTCCTATGGTTCCTTCAGTTCCCTTTGCCTACCCTGCATTGTGCGGGATAAAAGCGTGAAACTAAAAAAAAACTTATATTGAAGCCAAAATAGTCTTAGCAGGACAGCTAACAAAATCAAGTTAAGGAGTTACGATGCTAGACAGACACACAAACACTCAAGCTAATAACATTCGTGTTTTTGGGTTTTAAAATCATGACACTTAAACAACAGAGATTTCTAATACAAATCAAATGATAATTGATCTTTAATATAATTTGAATTAAATAAAGAAAGTGTATAATTTCCATTGTAGAAACACTTTGCTCGCATTTCAATTAGATTAAGTTATGCAAGAAAGATCTAAGAAAATCTATTACACTGTTAGAAATAACAAATATTATGTTAGATAAGTAGACACATACATAAATAATAAAAAAATATATATTCATTTATAAATAGTAGGGTATAAGCTGTTAGTAAATATATATACATATAATTATAAGACAGCTTTTAATAAAGTTATATAAATATTGAAATTAATATTATTTCTACACACGACATAATATATAATAATAAATAGGTGAGCGTTAATGCATTTTAAAGGGGCCCCTTTAAACCTACACTTGTGTCGCAAGTCCCAAGCGCTGAGCGGAGCTCCTTTTCCTATAACGCGATGTGCACCCGCACGATAATGGAATGCTAAGCAGTTTCTTCTCATACAATAAAATTAATATCAGCTCCGTTCAGCTGGCAATTTGCTGTTATTTAGGCTTTATCCCACAGAGTATGTCAAAACAAATAATACTTCCAGTATTAAGATACTAGAGTGTAAAAATTAATCTAATCTCATTTTTTTGTATTTTTTATACATAAATAAATAATTTGTTTTAACAGATTGTATATTTTTAAAAATATTACGTACAACTGTCACTTTTTGCTGCATCCGTATTGCATATCTCAGTTCAGCTTTAAATAAAAGTAAAAAGAAATCAATTGCATTAAGCGTGAACACGGCATTAGCTATGGTCACAATTACGACCCGAGATTACAATTGCCGTATTCTAAATTAATATGATAAAAGATGAACCGGTTTACAACCTAATATGTATATGAAAATATTATCTAGTTTTCATGAACATCATGGTGCGTTGGTTGTTGATTTCACGTAGGTTCGATTCTGGAAAATACAATATTATAATTTTCCTTCTGTATTAATATTAATTTTTAGCTTCACGCTTTATCCCGCACATGGCAGGGTAGGCAGAGGGAACTGCAGGAACCATATGAACCTAGTGTTAAGACACTCCGTTACTTAGTCCCTGCTTACTCCGTCCCTAATTTTCCTTCTGTATTAATATTAATTTAAAGTCACAAATATTACGACATCGAATTGGAGATGTTGCATGTTAAAGGGCGGAACTCAACGTCACGCTTGCTTAGTTTCGAGTGCGGAAAAATAGAAATTAAATAATCCAGCCTCCCCAAATGGGAATCGCACCTACAAGCGTCACGTTTACAGCCATACGCTGCGCCTCTGTGTCACGACGTTTCTTAAAGCTTTTTTCTTTACACAGTACCTCATGAGAGTTAAGTGGCACAATCCTCCATACATTCTTTGATACTGTTTATTATAAGAAAGTAATACTTTGAACATTATATTTTTACCTAGTTTGAATCTTATACCACCACCCGTATTCTCTGCATTCTTCTTTGAAATATTTCATACCTATATGATTTTAATGTTATATAATTTACATATGCTTATGATGGCATCAATATTTAGAAAAAGCTAGAGAGTCAACTTTGACTTTTTAAGATGACATGTGATATGAGTTCCGTTTTTTATGCTTATATATAAGCTTTATATTAGCTATGTAGGTATGTGTATATGCATATGCAATTTCCCATATGAAAAATCCTTACGTTGTTACTATTCCCAGTGAAGTAATTTATCACTAAACTATCTTTCTCTAACCTATTAGAATATAGAAAAAGAAAAATAAAAGCTTTATACAACAACAACTTACATAAACTTCCGTAACATGAAGGTATTCAATACACGAGCCTAACAATAGAGCTGCCTAGAACAATACGTCTACGTAATATCTGTTCTTGCAAAATGTGATGAAAATTTCATTAGTACAAGTTACAAACAAGATGGTCATTCAAATAGTGCAAATTGAGTAAACGTTTGACAGCTTGATTTGTAAATATTGACAAAAAACGCGAATTTTTCGTCATAGTGTATTTTATATTTGAATGAGAAAAGGAATTAAATTTTACAATTTATTTCAAAGTAAACGCTAAATTGATGTTTCTGTAAATAGATATGATATTCGTTAAAAAAGAAAAAGACTGACCAGCCGAATTTCTTGCACCGGTTCCTCTCAGTTCTGAAGCATTAACTTTAGCGCACCGATAGTAATATTTTTATTGTTTAAAATGTAATAATAATAGATTTAAAATATCTTGATTATTCAAGCACTCCAATCTAAGGAAGTATTAGTTCTTTACTGGTGTTACACGAATAGGAACCGAACCCTCAACCACCGTCATAACAGCCAAACTGTTCCATAACACCGTGCTTGTTAACACCTGACAGTTTTATAATTAATAATTTAAGAAAAAAAAGCTATCCACTATTAAAAAAGCAACATAATGGGAAAATCATGTCTTTCTTCTTCTTATAAAACCAAACGAGTACAATCGAGCAATTAAAGCGAGATGGTAATTTCTACGTGTTTCATATAATAGGTAATGCGTACGTACCTACTAACAATTTCACTATTCACTTTCTAACACTGTAGGCCGTGACTTCATTATAATATTTATAGTTTGATAAGAAAATTAAATAACACTCTAAACTGTTAATTAAATAGGTAATTCTTTTGTATACATAGCTATAATGTAACTGATAATTCCAGCGATTAACAAACAGTTTAAACTATTGAAGCTAGAAATTAGAAATTTTGCAAGTGTAGGTACTAAGGAGACTGCTACAAAGGGTATTTTGATAATTTCACCTAAGTACGGAAGTGGAACGGATTGTACGAAATATTGTTATTTTCAATAATAATGTTTCACAAAAATTGATTTATAGACATTGTATCAATTACATTTATGTGAGGTAAAGCCATGTTAGATAAATATGTATTTGAAAATAAAACTAGAGTATGAATGCTATATTAATTTTAAATGATATATATTTTTATTTCTTATTTGATATAGACAAAACTATAATATTTATCTTTGAGGGCTAATTATTGTAAATTGGAGTTCCACAAGGCTCTGTTCTCGGCCCGGTACTATACAATATATTTACCTCAGACTGACTAGTATCTGGAGATGTAACCGTTGCAAGGTACGCTGACGATGTAGCTTATCTCGCCAGCGATAATCTTCCAACTGTGGCTAGCAAGAGGCTCCAACTTCTTTTAGATGAGACCCACATATGGATGAAAAAGTGGCGTATCAAGGCAAGTGCACAGAAGTCGAATCACATAACTTTCTCGCTTAGAAAGGGAACCTGCCCACCTATCAAACTTGGACTTATTACCAGAAACGGAGGTTGTCAAGTACCTGGGCTTCCATTTAGATAAGAGGCTGACCTGGGTCTGTCATATCAAAAAGAAACGAGACGAAATCAACCTTAAGTTCCAAAAGTTATACTCATATGGAGAAACTCGGTCTTATCAGTAGACAATAAGCTGTTGAACTACAAGGCTGTGTTAAAACCCATCTGGACATATGAAATAGCCCTATGGAGCTGCACCAGCAAGGGCAATGTCATGTGCATCCAACGGGTTCAAAATAACATTCTAAAATGTATTGCGGGTTCAAAATAATGGGTTCAAAATAACATTCTAAAATGACGAGCTACATGAATATTTGGACATTCCAACTGTACAAACAGAAATAGATCTACATAAAGAAAAATATTGTACTCGACTGTCAACTCATCCAAATACTCTATCCATGGACCTTTTGAAATCCTCTCTTACAGCAAAAAGGCTTAAGAGGAAGGATGTGCTCTGAGGAAGCAGAGGTGACACTCGTCTTATCGCCTAATCGCCATTATTACTTCGACCCCATCGACTTATAGTCTTGCGACTGATTGCAGATATTATAAACAAAAAAAAATATCGTAAATAATGTAGTGTTCCACAGTTTATAATGTTATTGCCATCATGTAGGTGGGTTAGTTGTGGGTCTAAAATTCACTAATACTAATACTAATATTATTCTATTATGCCGATTAGATATAGATTAATATAATGTTATTTTACTATCCTTGTGGTATACTATGTTCATTCTGACAAAAGAAAAACTGACTGACAAAACAAACAAGTGTCGCGTAGTGCATGTATTTTACAGTTGTTATAGAATAGTAGTCAAGTAAAAGTCCCCCACTTTCCAAACATAAATATTTTCAAAATAATACTTGTTGCTTAACCATTGTGCTTGTAGTCATTAACACCACTATGTCATCAATTACATGTAATAATAAATAACAAGCAACAAATAGCTAACAACATTACAAATATCAAATTTTGAGGTAAATGTCTAAAAGCTTAATGACACAACATATAATTATATTTCTTTATTATTATTATTACCACTTTAATATTGCACATTACATAATAAGGAAGAATGCTAATTATCTGATGTATGTCAACAAAGTATAATTTTCACAAAACAACCACAAATTTGAATGAAGCCATATAAAAAATTGAATATAATATAAGAATGCATATATATAAATATGAATGATCAGTGATCAAAGCGCTTACATTGTTTGCAAGGGGTGGAGGGTGTAGGTTTAAGTTTCGCTGCATCCAAATTTTTATGTTTGTTTGTGATATATTTATTATTTATTTACTACATAATTAATTTAGATTATATTATAGTAAAATATAAAAAAAAATAAGTTTCAGCCAATTAATATTGTGCAATATAAAGATAATCATATTATTCTTATCTAAAAATAAGCAAACATTGTTATTATCTATACTAATTGTAGGTGCGGAACATTGTGAGAAGCAACAGTGATTTACTAATGAAGCTATTGTTTTCCTTTAAAATATTTTACAAAACATTTCACTCTATGGTCGAATTTTTAATTAGACGAAGCCAGCTGACAGTAGCTAATGTCACTTTCTAATATAATGTTGTCACATTTAAAGTAATAGTGATGCGTTGAGTTGTCGGTCAAGCAGATGAATGAAGAATGAATGTAAATAGTTAATCATTTCAAACAATAATAGAAAAGAATAATATTTTTATTTTACAATAGAATCGTATAAAAGTGCTTTGATATAAGTTATTTACTAGTAGTATGTAACTACAGTCAGTTTTAGATAGCTTATTACAAAGCGCGGCACGGCGCTGCCTACAATGCTGTTGCTGCGTACAATGTCTTGGACTAAAGCTAGAATACAAGAATTGCTAACAAGTAAAAGTGTTTCATTTGAAGTAAGAATGGTTAAAGCAAATCTTACAGGCATTGTACGGCAGAAGAAACGAGAACATTCCGGCAAGTATGTTGAGGACGAGATGGCAATGCAGCATGGGATAATTGTTTTACGTCTGCCCCCATACCACTGTGAGCTCAATCCCATTGAATTAGTTTGGGCGCAGGCTAAAGGATATGTTGCAAAAAATAATAAAACTTTCTAAATAGCAGAAGTAAAAAAACTTTTTGAAGAAGGACTTAAACATATCACGCTGAAAAATGAAGTGGATGCATTGCTCATATAATTAAAGAAGAGGATAAAATGTATGGTCTCGACAACGTGATCGACAATGTTTCAGACAGATTTATAATTAATGTCACCGAAAGTGATAGTGATGATTTCTCATCTGATAATAAATAAATACAAATTATGTATTCAGCGTTGTTTATTATTTTCATTTCCTATCATGTATTGTTATATTTTATACATCTATAGTTTCAATTACATTATGTATTAAAAACAATATCGGCAGATTTGAACACTAACTAAGTACTAAACAATCCAATCAATTTTATTCATTTAAGAATTTTTCAATCATTCACTTTGTCGCTACACTATTTTTTTTTCATTAAAAAGTGACAACACAGGAAACGTCAATTGACTTCGTCTAATTAAAAATACGACTATAATGATTATTACACTGATATAATAATTCTTAAATATGACTTATTTGGTTTTCAATTTAAAATATATATTGTTAAGATATTTCTCTCCACATTTTTCACATAAGCCTGAGACATTCAGTGGGATAATTTATTTCCAATAGCCATGTTTTGTTTCAAAATCGAACATCATTTCGTGCTTTTTCATGGAGGAGAAGGAATGGCGAAATTCCAATTACGATTTTTTTATTAACTATACTTAATAAAAGAGTATATAGAGTATATTACGTGTACTGCCAACTTCAGATTGAAGTATTGAGAAAAAATATTTACGAAATTTATTCATATATTTATAAAACTTTATATTCAATATCTGCACAAATATATAACACTGATAAATAACCCAATTAAAAAAGTGGTCATCTTATTCTCTTACCTGTTAATTAAGCTTTGACACGGCCTTGTTTCTTCAAGCAGGATGTAAATTTTTAATATTCACACACCATCACTAACACGACAATCTTTTACATCTTTCAAAATATTTGTGTATTTATAATATTGTAAATATTTTAATTTAAAATGTACATTCGATATAATTTCACTTAAGCATTACTTTTAATAATAAAACAACTTAGTTTCGTGGCGCAACACAAAAATGAGTATACAAATAGCAAGTGACACACAAACAACTGCCAACCTGACACTGAAGTCTGAACGTCTGTCACCTTTAGTCCCCATAGATTTATTGTGTAAAGAGTGACAGGTAAAGAGTAATGACAGGTAAAAGGAAATACAGATTACAAAAGAATGTTATATTATTAAAAAAAATAATTTTTATTTTTTTTAGATATTTTATAATCTATATTACTCTTTTCATCTTAACAAGATTACATATGCCTATCATTATTTTGGTACTATTACAATTATCGGAGCTTGCATATATTTTGTTTAGTAGTTTCTAAATTTATATCTAAAAATTTAGTTAAACTAGCAAAAACTGCCATATTTATTTATTTCCATTATTGATATTGAAAACTTTGGTTCTTCTGCCTACCCTGCTACGAGAGAGATAAAACGTGAAGGTAAAAAATCATGTGTAGCTTAAGGAAAACAAGAATTTTAGTTATAATGCCTAAACTTTAAAGCAGATTTAATTATATTATATGTAAAAGCTTAAACTAGTATTGCCTATACTAAGAAAAATAAAAGAAATATAAATAAATTTAAATAATAAATTTTTATTTTATATACAATTTATACCCTTCATAAGCACTAAAAAAAATTAAATTCATTTTTTACTTATTTATTTTTAGGTGGCCTAGCACCAAAGATATTTGTTCCAACCCGAACAGTTGTGGCTCCTAATTCAATCTGGAAAAAATGAAAAGTTTATTAATGTATTCATAACTAATATATCTGTAAATAATAACAATAAATGTGCATCAAACTGTCCATACTTGGATAGACATTATAATAGATAGTAGTACACCACTCAATATATACACACACACACACATCTTCACGCTCTATCCCTAGCAGGATAGTCAGAGAGAATGGAGCGCCAAAACGCTCTTTCGCCTGTCCACTGTTATTAACGTCTTCATGACCTTTCTCCAGTATTTTGTATACTGTGTTTTCAAATGTCAAGTGAGATCTCCCCTTACCCTTCTTACCACTCACTTTTGCGTTGTGTATCTTTTTTACCATTCTATCATCACTCATTCTTTCGATGTGCCCAAACCATCTGAGCACATTCTTCTTCATTCTCACTGTGACATCCTCTCTGGTACCTACCATCCAGGCCATGTATACCTCCTTGTGGATTCAGTCAGCTAAGCTGACTATGCATATACTTCGAAGAGATCACATCTCCACAGCATTCATCTTTCTTTCATATACCACTTAATATATTATGTGTATTTTAAATACACAATGTCTTGAATTTTCTGGTCTATAAATGTCTTATCTTAACAGTAGGTTATTTCTATTTTGTGACATACAGGATAGAGCTAAGCTTTTTTTATATAAAACATAAAAGCTTATTAATATACATACAGCATGTTCAAAATCTGATGACATCCCCATAGACAATTCCACTTTATCAATATCTAAGTTTAATTTTTCACAAACTTCCTTTCTGCATTTGGCAAGTGTCAGAAAATCTGGATTTGGCCCTTTTGATAGATCATAGCCATATTGACCTATTGTCATAAGACCTTTAAAGTTTAAATTAGGGCAATTCTTTATAACATGTTCAACAACATTTGTTGCTTCAGCAGGTTCTACTCCGTTTTTAGCTGGAATAATTTATCTAGTTATTAGATATAGTAAAGATTAAATTATATGTAATAATAAGGAAATAAATAAAAATATACTTTATAATTTATAGGATAAATTACTACTACAATTAAAACTTAATAATATTTTGAATTATTACTACTATAAAAGTTTTTGTATTGGATTTTAAATAAAGATTTTAAAAGAAATATTACCTTCTTCTCCACTAGTATTAACTTGGACCAAAACATTTAATTTTTCTTCTTCTTTTCTGTACTTAATCCATTGCTTATTCAAATTATCAGCTAATTTTTGTGAATCAACTGTTTCCATTACGTATAAATTAGGAGAACTTAATAATTTATTTATTTTATTTGTTTGACAATGACCTATGAAATGCCATTTTATTTCTTTACATTTCTCAAGAATGTTAGGATCACTTGCTTTATCGGCAAGTTCATTCACATAATTTTCACCAAAATGTCTTTGGCCAGCTTCATATGCTTCTATAATGAGTGGTACAGGTTTTATTTTTGAGACAGCGACTAGTTGTGGGGCAATTTGTGGTAGATCCTAAAAATAATATTTCAAAATATATATTAATGTATTTGTATCTCCAAAATACGGCATTTTATATATTTAATAAATAAATATACCTATCTCAAGTAGAAAATGATTATAAAGATTAAAAAACTTGCTTGTGAATGACAATAATTATTGCCTTAAATTTAGCATATATATACATATTCAAATAATAATTTTATATCATACTTCAATTTCTCATTAACTCATCGAAAATGAAAAGATGAGATATAACAAGAAACTTTGTAGGTATATTGTAATAAACTTACTTTACTCCTTCTAGCAACAGCAGCTTCTATTTGAGATAGAACTGTTTTCAATCCATACATAATGTCTACTTCGGCACTCTTTTCGCCAGACATTATTTTTTTATTTTTAGATGAAATAACCCAAAAGTGACGGCTGTTATCAGTTGTTATCAAGATCAATGTCAAATCTTACTTATTGTCAAATAGTTATATAGATTATATACAATCGACATATATATTAAAAAATATATATTAAAAAAAAATAAAATTCTTCATGATGTATGAGTCTGGTATTTTCGTATAATTTGCATCAATGTATACTTTCACACTATATATGTGGCGTATTAATTTCGATAGTTATTTTGTTAATGTATATTATATACAATAATCGTGACTAGGATTAAAAGTAAATCCATGAAATCTATATTGTTCACGCCTAATACCTAAGCAACATTTACTTTAATTAAATATGAACACTGGTTTTTTTTATATCACAGCAGCATATATCACAGCTAAACAACAAAAGTTATTAAACATGATATTTAGGTGCATTATTATAACGAAGTGGTAAGAGTTATTGGCGTAAGCAGAAATTTTCTCAGGAGGCGGCTAGATGTGAGCCCATGATTCTAGGGTATATTGTTATTATTTCGAAAACATGATTATTCGAAAACATGTAAAATAAATAGAGATTAAATTAAATATGTTATAAACCGGCAACACAACTTTGAAACGTCAACAAATGTGATTGATTTTCCCATTTGTTTTGTTGCGATTTGCGTTTTCTCACGGATATTGTAATCATTTTAATAAATATTACAACTATGTTCAAGTCAATTTTGCCATATTTTGGATGATATAAAATTAAACATGAACGTGTTAGAGAAAGCAGAAAAATCCTTGGAGTACTTGAAAAATAGTGAAGGGATCGCCAAGTAAGTTATGCGGTATTGTTTATGATGATTTATTTTATGTGTAACAGTTCATTTAAAGTAATTTACATTTAGATTAAGTTGACACGACACTATTAACTTAATTGATCCGAACCTATTGGAACTGCTTTTATGAGAAATTTTAATATATTATCAATGATTATTGTGTTGTAAAAATATGTTATATGATATGAAGAAAACTGACAAAATTGCTTTATATTTATATTGAAGAGGCCTATGCTCAACAATGGAGAAGTATAGGCTGATGGTATAGGTTGAAAATGCAAAAAGTAACTTAAGACTTACTAACTCACTGCTCTCTGTTTTCAACATATCCTGAGATATCACATATTAATTAACAAAACCAATGATAATGGGTAACAGATCTGTTAATTATTATATAAGTCTTTCATTACCAGAGCTAGTTAATAAAAATTAAATTAATTTCTCTTTTAGTTTTAAAGTAATATGTTAACAATTGATATTTTCAATATTACAGAGGACATGAATTACAAGCAGCGGCAGGTACACTAGGTCGTTGTCTTGGTGTTTTAGGCAGTAGACAAAACTGTGCCCGACACTATGCTAATTTACTGCATACTGCCATACCTATATTTCTAAACTTGGCAAGTCATGAGAGTGTAAGTATTATTTATATCTCAATTCCACATATGGTATACTATGATAGGCAGATATATAATATTATTTGTTGCACAAAAAAGAAATACAAATAAAATATATAAATAAGAAAATCTTGATGGCAATGGTGGGTTTATTTCTAAAAGAAATCTCTTCCAGCCAACCAATGGAAGTGAATAAATTTCAAAAAGTGAGAATGAGTAGTGCAAATAATAAAACAAAATAAATAAATATATAATAATAACTAAGTATATATTTATATATACAAACATATATACATATATAAACATACATACAAAGCTATGTACATACATACATCCATTATAATATAAACATGTTTGTGTAGAATACATTTTTTTATTCTCAAAAAAACATAGTGCGAAATAGTTTGTTTTAACATATTGGGTCATTATGTCATAAATAAATTATTTGTAAAATAAATTCAACTGGTAAATTGAATGTAGTAACGTAAGTACTGTTAAGTAGTTTTTTCTAATGGCCATAAGTAACTGTGTACTGAATAATTGTAGTTGTTATACATAATATAGTATAGAAATGTAATCATATATTTTTAATTGTGTGTTTTTAAAGAGTAATTTATATTTTTAACTACAGGCAGAAGTGCGTCTACTTGGTGATGAGGCACTTAATAGAACTGTGGTTGGAGGATTTGCCTTTCATTCATACAAAACAAATATTATATTGCAGAACCAAATAGATGCTAGTAAAAATGCCAGGTAGGTTCATGGAAGTCATTTTTAGTATAAAAAATATACAATAATACCACAAAGTTAGAGAGTTAGACAACCTAAGGCTATTTTTCTATTGTGATATTTTACAGAACTGATTTTCCTTTTTTTAGAGGAAATATGCTACCTATTGAAATTGATTTTTAATATTAGTCACCATTTTATAATCAAGTCAGTCACTGTCAGTCAGTTCAGTCAAGTTTTCTAATTTTTAATACATCTTGTGATTGAACTGTTAAAGATTTTAATCTGCTAGATTTTAAGCTCTATGAGCTTAGTAGTCAAAAAGAAAAACAATATGGCGGTCTTATTCCTTAAGGCAACCTCCTCCAGGCAACCTTTTGATGTTGGAATTGTAAATTTCCGCTACCCAAAGACCATTACAAAGAACAATCGTTTGTCGAGAGAGAATGCTATTTTTATTTAATATTTTTATGATTTTTAAAGTTTTAATCCACACTGAGGATAGAAAAAATACTTGAAGAAAACATATAAAAATTCGTGATGTAGAACGCATGGCTCAGTGGTGAGAGCGCCTGCACGGTTCGCAGGAGGGCGCGGGTTCGAGTCCTGCTGCGTTCAAATTTTTATATGTTTTCTTTAAGTATTTTTTCTATCCTCAGTGTGGATTAACACTTTAAAAGTCATAAAAATATTCACCATGTATTGTTATGAATGTTGAAGGACATAACAACTTACTATTATATTTGCTTATCTTATTAATGACTTTATTAAAGACACTGCTTACTTAGATTTTTTTTGTCTTGACGCTTTATCTCGCACATGACGGCGTAGACAGAGAGAATTTCAGGAACCATAGGAACATAGTGTCAAGACACTCCGTTGTTTAGTCCCTCAACACGAATGCCTCGAAAAAGACGGAAACCTTTTTCGAGACATTCGTGTTGAGTGGCGGAACTCAACGCCGCGCTTTTTTACTTGCTTTATTAAAGCCATATTATAATAAAATAATTAATATTTTATTTTAGATGGATTAGAGCAGCTCTATCCCGTATTTGCCTCGGAAATTGCTGGCTTAGGCCTGGAGTGGGTAAAATTAGATCTCAAGCTCAAACTTTGTTTCCAAAACTAAGTCAAATAGTACGCCAGACTAATGAAATATCACTCATAGTGGAGGCTTTGGAGAATAATCTGCCTAGAATATTGACGGCCTTGGCTGAATATACAACTGATGAAGAAATTTCAGGTTCGTACAGTTTTTATTGTAGCTTTTTAGATTCTGTTCAGTTCTACGGTAGTGGCGTTTGTATTTATATTGTCCATTTTTTTTTATATTGTTAATTTTTTTTTTGTGGCAGAATTAAAAATAAAATTGTCTTTACTGTTCAAATTCAATTAATTTTTTTATTACTGAATTATAAGTTAAATTTTATCTTTTGATGATTTTATCCTTTTTTAGAAATATTTACAATAAAGTTTTATAATTAGCTTTTGGCAAGAGTCTAAACACATATAGATTTCTATAGTATGTAGGTTCATCATATAATGTCACATTATAGGTTCATCATATAATATTATGTCTTTTTTAGATCTATCAAAGTCACTATTATCACATATAAGTTCCCCTGAACCCGCAGTAAGAAGAGGTATATCAAATTGTATAGCACATTTGTGTTCCCATCGAGAGACGTTGCTGGCAGATGTGATTGTTAGAATGTATGGTAAGTATTATTTATTAGCTTTTTTTTTAACTTCACGCTATATCCCGCACTTGGCAGGGTACGCAGAGAAAACTGCGGGAACTATAGGAACCAAGTGTTAAGACACTCCATTGCTTAGTCCCTGCTTTCTTCGTCCCCGCTTTCCGCATTTTTGAGGCATTGCGTTTTGAGTGGCGGAACTCAACGCCGCGCTTTGCCTAGTTGCTAGACCGAAGAAAATGGAAATAGAAATATCCATCTTCTTCAACTGGGAATCGAACTCACAAACCGTCGCGTTTACAGGTAGACGCTACGCCTCTGCGCCACGGCAGTCCTCGGTCCTATGTTCAAATTTTTTATATATATATTTTCCGAAAAGCATATATTATTAAGCATATATAATTGTTATCATAATATATAATATATTTTTTACAGATAATCTATGGCCGTGTACACCAGAAGACGTAGTGGTGATCGGATGGTTTTGCGTCGTTAAAGCAATATTTCAAATAAATGACATATCTCAGTTTAAAGAGCATGATGTTTTCAGTGTACAAAATTATTTGGAGGTAATTTATTTAACTTATATTAATTGTTACGTAATTTTCTATTATTATTATTTATATTATTATGATTAGAGTTTTGGGTTCGAATCTGTTTAGGGGAAAATCATTTTAATCAATATTCTTTTAATAATATAAAACTTTAAATTTAATTGGGTCACGTTTGAAGTTGACTTTGAATAAATTATTTTTATTACAATAACTTCCTGTATTTCATAATGATAATATATTAACAAACTAATATTTTAAGACCGTTCTTGCAATTGTTTTTGTTATATATTATGATTTTATAAGTTACGATTGTGGGTTCGTTTCTTATTAATGAATTAATTATTTCATATATTTCTTTTTTAGCTTCACGCTTTATCCCGCATATTGCAGGGTAGGCAGAGGGAACTGCAGGAATTATATGAACCTAGTGTTAAGACACTCCGTTGCTAAGCCCTTGCTTTCTCTATCCCCACTTTCCGCCTTTTTCAAGGCATTGCGTGTTGAGTGGCGGAACTCCACGCCGCGCTTTGCCTAGTTTCCAGAGCGAAGAAAATAGAAATAGAAAAATCCATCTTCTCCGAGTGGGAACCGAACCCAATAACCGTCGCGTTTACAGGCAGACACTTACGCCTCTGCGCCACGATGGCGCGATTTCATTTTGTGCTAGTAAAATAAAGCGCGGCGTTAAGTTCCGCTATTCAACTATGAAAAATTTGTGAGAAAACATTGAATTCCTTTTATTATTGTACATATTTATAGTAACAATTTATTTCAGCTATACCATTTAACTATACACTATATAGAAATATCAACAGATCACAACACTCAGAATACATTACTAGAGTGTCTCTGCACTTTATTATCGAGAGCCAAAGATTTATATAGAAGTGCTTTGTTGGAGAAAAACCCGAGATCCGTTTGCTTGGATGAGAGAAAATGTCATAGACGTAATATGAGTGAGTTTTTTTTTGTATATATTATTTTAGTACAAGTTTTTGCAGTAGTATATTTTTTATTGAAAAGAATAAGTCATGTATATAAAATTTAGAATTAAAAAAGGTTATAATTAATATATATTTTTAAATAAAACAATTTAATGGAGAGGACCGTCGTGATTCCCACTCGGGTAATATAGATTTGTCTACTTTCAATTTTCTTCGCTCTGGAAATTAGGCAAAACGCGGTGTTGAGTTCCGCTACACAACACGCAATACCTTGAATAAGGCGGAAAGCGGGGACGGAGAGAGCAAACATTAAGCAACGGAGTGTCTTAACACAGTGTTCGTGTGGTCCCTGCAGTTCCCTCTGCTTACCCCTGCCGTGTGCGGGATAAAGCGTGAAGCTAAAAAAAAATGAAATGGAAATTTTATATTGACATGTTATTAGAAATCCGACTTTTCGAATACTGTGCAGCAGTTCGTTTACAGTCGTTATGTTACCTCAGTCTACCCGTGACTACGGACTACTGCAAAGTGTTCGAAACGTCGGGTTTCAAAAAAAAAAAATACTCAATATACAGATTACTCCGTTTAAATCGTTTTATTTTGAATATATATATATATATATATATATATATATATATATATATATATATATATATATATATATATATATATATATATATATATATATATATATATATATATATATATATATATATATATATATATATATATATATATTTGATTTCCAGGTTATTCCAGTGCAATATCAGCACGTACAATAGCAAGTATGCCGTTAGATACAAAAGATACTGAGATCAGTTTCTCAGGTGCACTACAACTTGGTAGCTTGTTACAATTGAATTCTAATAGTGGTAGCACTGACGAATTGGCTATACAGGTAATGTATTATATATTGTTAAATAATAATAAAAATATACTTCAAAATATATACACAGCTTCACGCTTTATTCCTCTCATAACAGGGTAGGTAGAGGGAACCGCAGGAATCTTGGGAACCTTGGGAATCTTGTGTTAAGACACTCCGTTTCTGCTTTCCGCCTTTTTCGAGGCATTGCGTGTTGAGTGGCGGAACTCAACGCTGTGCTTTTGCCTAGTTGCCAGAGTGAAGAAAATGGAAATAGAAAAATCTATCATTTCCGATTTGGAATTGAATCCACAATCCGTCGCGCTTACAGATAGACGCTACACCTCTGCGCTACGACGGTCTTTATCTTAAAACATTTTTTTTATTATATTCTTTTTGGTTTATTTTAAGGCTTTATTTTATATAATTTTACACAATTTTCTATAGTAAAAATTATATTATTTAAGTAATAGAAAAACAACCTAAATTTAAACTAATAATAATCCTTGAATTTTATATATATTACTTATACATAACATCATATTAATCGTAGTATTTGTTTTTCTTAATATAGACACCAGATTCTCCAAACAGTGAACCGGATATAGAGATGTCCGATACGGATAATTTGTCAACAGTTCTCACGGAGAAGTTGCAAGAATATGAAGAAGATGGAGAAGATGTGGTTGTACGGGAGGATGGATTGAAAGTATGACAAGCTTTTCTAAGTGAACATATTATTTGTGTTTTATTTATTCATTTTTTAAGAAGTAATGATTTTTTGAAGGTATATTCAAAACGTTTGAATATAGTGAAATATCATTATGCTTATTATGTTTTGTTAATACGGAAAGGATTTTTTGTCTCTTTAAATAAAATATATTACACTGAAAAATTAATAACAATAATATTTTTACAGTCAAATGACTGTGTGTGGTTTTTTCGTTCCCATCTTGATATCCTAGTTAGACCAGCTATAATTGATATACATTATGAAGTGGAGTGTCTTAACACTAGGTTCCCACAGTCCCTGCAGTTCCCTCTGCATACCCTGCGTTGTGCGGGATAAAGCGTGAAGCTAAAAAAAAAAATAAAAGAATGTGTGTGTGTTTGTGCTATAATTAAATATTAAATAAAAATTTGAAACCTTCTAATTTCCAGATTAACATAGGTTCCTCCCTCGACGACGATGTAAGGCTGAAGTACTGCGGGCGGCTGCTTGCGTCCAAGTTCCTACTAACTGGCAATAAGGGAGGAGTTATATCTGACAGGTATATATATATTTTTTAGCTTCACGCTTTATCCCGCATATGGCAGGGTAGGCAGAGGGAACTGCTGAGACCGTGGGAACTTAGTGTTAAGACACTCCGTTGCTCAGTCCCTGCTTTTATCCGTCCCCGCTTTCCGCCGTTTTCGAGGCATTGCGTGTTGAGTGGCGGAACTCAACGCCGCGCTTTGCCTAGTTTACCAGAGCGAAGAAAATGGAAATAGAAAAATCCATCTTCCTCGACTGAGGATCGAACCCAGAAACCGTCGCGATACAGGCAGACGTTGCGCCTCTGCGCCACGACGATACGATAAAATATATTGTTATAAAATGTAAATGTATATGTACAGTAAAGAAATTTTGTGTTTTAAATCTAAATGTAATTTTAAGGTAGCACTATTATAGATAGACTTAAAGAAAATGTATAAAAATTTGAATCGTGCATGAGTTTAGAAGTCTCGTTGCGTTCAATATTTAATATGATTTCTTTAGGGTAAACTTGCTTAATTCGTACCTGCGCTTAAATCGTACCTCCTCTATATCTCGGCTTGGGTAATAGTTATTAGTGCCTTTAGTACCATAAAATATTAAGAACTGGCGGTCATATTGCCATATGACAAATACAAATCTGCTACGTTGTTCCCGACTAAAATATAAAGCAGGTAAGTTTATTCTTACTTTTTGAACAGTTTTTTCGCATATTTCACAAGAACTGTCTTATAAGTATACCGTTCTTAAGCTGTTTACCTTATTATAATATAATTATGCGTATATTTATAAATGTATTTCACAAAATAAAACTCCCTTGTTTGTTGATATTTTTTTTTGTAGCAGATTTGAAATTCAGATGACAATTGTGCCTATTTCGTACTCAGAGCAACTTCTTAAATCGTAACGGTACGATTTTGGAAAACTATTTATAATTTCATTTTAATTTTTAGTTATTTTTTGTATTTTATTTGTATCCAATTATTTTATTACTATTTTAGGGCTACATGTCAAGTAAAACAGCAAGATCAATGTTTATTAAAAGGTAATAGAGAAGAAAAATAACTACATTCTTTCTTCAAAGCTAATTCTAGAGACACTTGGAGTATTGTTGTCAATAAATTCACTTCTGGGACATTAAAACCAGTTAAAAGAAAAGCCAAAGGCACTCTTGTTATTACAGGAAGTCCATATAAACAAGAGCTTGAAGTTAATGTAGAAGAAACAAAGAAGAAGACCATACCAAAGAAGCTTAATGTAAAGAAAACGAAAATATCTAAAAAAACAAGAAATAGAAACAAGAACAAGATGAAAATGACTGTTGGATGATGATTACAACATTATTTAACAGAAACAAAGAAAACATGATTAAATGCAGTAATTGTGAATTATGGATACATAAGTTATGTGCAGGAACAACAAAAAAAATTAAATGTTACTGTGATGACGGACAGGAATTGGCAGAAACCATTGGCTGTATAAATAAATACTAATGTACTAGCATTTAATACATTAGCTACTAAGATTTTTAATTTTAATATTGTAAACCAATGATAGGATTTCAAAGTACGATTTAAGAATATACTAGTACGATTTAAGACGAATGTTCTTAAATCGTACTTTTTTTAAGTTTTTGAAATTTGCTTATTTTTCAAAAATTTAAAAGATTCACGTTGTTTTATTTTGATATACTTATAGAACATTAGTTATAGTTAATAACTTTATATAAATAACTATGTATTTTTCCTTCTTTTCCAAAATATTTGAGGTTCTCCTTAAGTGGTACGAATTAGGCAAGTTTACCCTACATATATTTTCTATTCGCAGTGTAGATTGATACTTAAAAAATCATAAAAATATTTAACAAAAATAGCCTCGCCAAATGATTGTTTTGATTTGTAAAATTATGTTATCTTTGGGTAGCGGAAATTTGTAAAAATCTCCTTCCTCTCCTAGAGATGTTAACAACAAAATAGGTTGTGTGAAGCAAATAACAATTTTGAAGAATTAAGAACATATGGTCACGGTTCGTAAGAGATGCAGATTCAAATCCCGCTGTGTTAAAAAACTTTTTTTTATAAAAAAGCCATCTCCGAGTGGGAATCGAACCCACAAACCGTCGCGTTTACAGGTAGACGGTACGCCTCTGAGCCACGACGATCAAAAAAATTTTAAATTTCTTTAAGTATTTTCTATCCTTAGTGTAAATAAGGTGAAGTGTTACTTTAAATATTACAAAACACATATAATAAATAATTGAGGAAAAATAGTTGTTTTGAGGACCGTCGTGGCGCAGAGGCGTAAGCGTCTGCCTGTAAACGTGATGGTTTGAGGGTTCAATTCCCACTCGGGGAAGATAGATTTTTCTATTTCCATTTTCTTCGCTCTGGAAACTAGGCAAAGCGCGGCGTTGAGTTCCGCCTCTCAACACGTAATGCCTCGAAAAAAGGCGGAAAGTGGAAACGTAGACAGCAGGAGCTAAGCAACGGAGTGTCTTAACACTAGGTTCGCATTATAGTTCCTGCAGGTCCCCTCTGCCTACCCTGCCATGTGCGGGATAAAGCGTGAAGCTATTTTTTTTTAGTTGTTTCGGCAGTAAGTTAAATGTTTCTATATTTAGTTAATTGCAAAAAAACCCGTTTTAATTCTTTATTTCAGATCAGTTCGTGTGTCAGTGAAGTCTTCAGCATTGTCGTGTCTCTCGGTCATACTGCAGTTGTACCCGCAGTTGGCCACCTTGTATCTAGATAAAGATGCCGATTTGAAATTTATTAACTTTTCTGGTTTGTACTTTTTATTTCTTTTTCTTCTTATACTAGTATTAATATACAGGTGGCGATTCGAGACCTTTATTTAAAGCGTAGTTTGAACTAGTTATTATAAACATGGCAAAGTTATAATAGCAAGTAATATTTTCTAAAATGAAAAATATTTTTTTCAAACAAAGTAAATAAATAAGTTATCGTTTCTAAAATATTTGCCATGTATGACGCAGCGTACATTGTACTGTCAAAGCGGTAAAGAGATATATATATCTTTTTCTTTCCATTATTTTTTTAATGAAAGGATATATTGACAATGTTTAATAGAATTTTGTAGTACGAGATGTTTGCGTCATTTGTATTTAATCACGACTACCTCATGAATTACACAGCACTTAGAAATATAGTACGTATAAGTATAGTAAATGGAAAAAAGATTCTGTGCCTAAAGTAAGTTATAATCCTTAAGTAGTTTTTTGTAAGGCCTTAAAATATTTTACCCTATACATAATGTATAAAACAAATAACAAATAGCGTTATATAATTGAGCGAGTGAGGAGCGCAGCGACGAGCGAAGCTCTCTGTTAGTGGGGGTCTATGCATTCTTTGTTCGCTAACTCCTCCTAGACCACTGAACCGATTTTGATCGGATTTGTTTTAAACGATCACTGTGGTCATGAGGAGTGCCAACATATATAAAAAACTGTGATCGGACATGTCCTTGAGGAATAATTGAGAAAAAACCAACAAAATTCGATTTTCATTGAAAATGCATTGGATTAGCTTGCGCGTGCAATTTCTCTATGGCCAAACACAGTGTGAACTTAATTTATTGAGAAACCCATTGAAATTTGCTAGCGCGCGCCATAAACAGAGATTTCAATTCCCCAGCATAACTCTATGGTACAATTATCACCCCTCATCCCTCAAGGACATCATTTCATGAAATGCGATATAGCTACCACTTGGACCTAATTTCCATGCAAAGTTTCATCGAGTTCTGTCAAACGGCCTCGGAGGGGACAGGCTACAAAAAACGGCGAAGTGAACATATAAGAGCTTCGCTTCAAAAAGTGACTTTATTGTACCGCTTCCGCGCTCGCTCAATTAACAGGCCGGATGGGCTGAATACCTAGTATATATTTATATCACGTATATTTGTTACATACATAGGTTTCTATTCATATAAATAATATTATTTATTATATGTTTCGTAATTCATTTATTAATAATCACTTTATTTTTGCCCTCTAGGTTCATCAGAAGGTACCGATTCGAATCCGGATCAAGTAAACGAATTCATACTAGAGCGTAACGTCTGTTATCAAGATTCGATAACAGAGTCTCTTAGTCAGGAATTATTAAACCGAAGCACAGACAGTCAATACAAAAAAGATAGCAAAAGTCTAGACAAATCCATTGACAGTGAACTGAAAAGCTCCAAAGACGTACAAAGCGCCATTTTGGATAGTAAAGTAGTAAATAATTTAGTTGGAAGCGGTTTTAGTACGAACAGCACTAATGCTAATATGACGAATAGTAATTTTACATCCAATTCGAATATGACTGGCAGTATCGATATTATATCGACTGGCTACCCGATGTCGAGTAGCGGTGACGTACTATCGTCTAGTATCGATTTAGATATGAAATTCGATCATTTTGGCGAATCGACGGCGAATGTAGAAATCGATGTTGAGAAGAAGAGGGAATTGAAACGAACGGTGGAAAACGTTGTCGATGTTAAGGAAATCGATACTGATTTCGAATTTCAGCATATTAGTGATGTTTTTTTTCTGTTCGAGAATCACAATGATCCTCAAATTAGAGGTTTAGTTAGAGTTTGTATGGGAAGTTATTTGGTTGCTTCGCTGGATTTGTCTCACGGAGATTATAACAGATGGAGAAATTATACACTGTTGCCGAAAGAGATTAGTGAATGTATTAGTGTTGAGAAGATTCTTGATGTCCTTTTAAAGGTAAGTTAAGGCCTGTTTTATCAGTTACTGATAAAGTCCCAGGTATGAAATATGTTTCTCGTCTGGCGGATAAATAATAAAATTTGGTTTATCAAATCTCAGATAGACATATCTAGCCGATAAAGACGAAATATAAGCTTAAAGTCCTTTATCTAGTGGACACCATTAACTACCAGCTTTTTATATGAAACTTTAACTATAACCGGTAAAATGACCAATTTCAGCTCAGTATCTTATTTTTAAGTGTAAATGTTTTGTTGGGTTTTGCGACAAAATTGTCTTAACATTAGGCTGTCTCTGGCTACTCATCTATATGCGGGATAGAGCGTGAAGCTGTATTTTTTAATGTCTTTAATATTATTTCCAATAACTTTAGGTTTACAGTACATTTGTTAACCTTTAAATTACGTGCAAACAAGTCTTGTTTAGATACAATATTTAGTTTAAATATGATTGTAGATATACAATCTTGGACAAAACAAAACTTGATAAAGTCTCAAGTTCATTATTATTATTTAAAAATTTACGGGCGAAAATTTTACGTGACAACGTCTTTTTCTCGGTAGAATATTTATTGATATGATTAATAATTATAATATAAATTGCACAAATTTTAACTATAGAAAATATATGTTGTTTACTAAAACATTGTACATGTGTCAAGTGATACGCGCGGCGGACCGATCATAGTTAGGTGACAGTTGACACATCGTTACGTTACCATTTTCATATGTGACTCCGAGCCGCAACCTAATTTAAGACGTTGTCACGTCAATAAAGGATTGAATCATTGAATGAAATAAACGTATATAAGAACGAATGATCAAATGACAGTTTGCATCCTCCCATTACATAATATTAGTCTTTAAACAAAAAATATCTGTATTTATTTCCTTTATCAGGGCTTGTCAGACGATATTCACTCAACAGTGAACCACACGCTGTCGTCACTAATTAGTGTCTCCGAGGCACTATGTACTAGTGTCCATTATAATCTGGTCACTAACATACTGAACGCGTTAATTAGTGTCCAATACAATGGATATTGGTTGTGTAGAGTGAATCTAGCGAAATTATATGAGACGTTGCCTTATGAAAGGTAAGTTCTACTTTTTAGTGTTCGAATTTGAATTTGTAGTTTAAGCACTTTAAAAGGAATTATGTTATGTTATGAATTTGTTTATGCTTAAAATTTTGATGAAAAGGAATCTTGTAGTTTTATTTACTTTTTCATTAATTTTCACGCTTCATTTAGCTTAGTTTTGTTAAGCGAAATCGCAGCGAATCCGGGCCAGTTTCACCGCTAGTTGATAAAGTCCCAGATAGGAAATATGCTTTATTGTTTGTTAGATACAAAACCGAGGACAAAACAAGATTGAGGACCGTCGTAGCGCTGAGGCGTAAGCGTCTGCCTGTAAACGCGACGGTTTCTGGGTTCGATTCACGTTCGGATTTTTCTATTTTCATTTTCTTCGCTCTGGAAACTAGGCCAAGCGGGACCTTGAGTCCCGCCACCTGACACGCAATGCCTCGGAAAAGGCGGAAAGCGGGGACGGAGAAAGCAGGAACTAAGCAACGGAGTGTCTTAACACTAGGTTCATATGGTAGGAACCATATGAACCTAGTGTTAAGACACAGTTCCCTCTACCTACCCTGCCATATGCGGGATAAAGCGTGAAGATATAAAAAAACAAAAAAGAAATAAAAAACCAATTTTGGTTTCTCAGCTTTGATCTGGTAGACAGCTTACTATCTGACACTATTAATAACCAGTGAAATTTCATATAATATGACTAATCGTTAAAAAGAGAAAAGCGGAGAATGGAGTATTTTGACACTAGTGCAATTAATAGGAAGTTTTCTCTGTTGGAAAGTGTAGAATCTAGCGTGAAGTAAACAGAGGTTTTCTATCACTATGTTATAAATTAATTCGTTTCAAAGTAAAGAATTTATTCGAATTTTCGTTAAGTTAGAATTTCACTCGGAATAGCCGCTATTGAACATAACAAGTATTTTAGGTATTATTTAATGTATTATATTTTTTTAAGCAAATAAAGCGCGGCGTTGAGTTCCGCCACTCAACACGCAATGCCTCGAAAAAGGCGGAAAGCGGAGAAAGCAGGGACTAAGCAACGGAGTGTCTAAACACTAGGTTCCCACGGTCCCTGCAGTTCCCTCTGCCTACTTTGCCATGTGCGGGATGTCTAATAAAGTGTTATGTTTAATAAATTATGATTAATAAATGAAAAAAGAAATATTTCTCCTTCCAAGTTTATCTAGATTACTTATTATTGATTATTTTCTAGAATGTTCACTCTACAACCCGAATATTATGCCAGAAGTAAACTAATAATGGATGCATTACTACATTTGCTCTCGGACCAAGATCAGAAAGTAAGGGTTGCGGCCGCACAAACTATTGCAAGGTAAATTATTACATATTTCTATACATTGCGATATTTTATCTAATTAATATTATATGATTATCGAAATAATAATTATTATTGAGTCGTCTGTCGATAAACGAGACGGTTTGTGGGTTCGATTCCCATGAGGGGATGATGGATTTTTTATATCCATTTTATTCGCTTTGGCAAGTAGGCAAGTGCGGCGTTGAGTTTCGCTCATCAACATCTAATGCCTTAAAAGTGTTTTAACACTAGGCTCCGTCGGTTCCTGCTGTTCCCTCTACCTACATAGCTATGAGCGGGATAAAGCGTGAACCTAAAAAAATACCTTGTATTTTTTCATTTAATTGTCTTTAGAACATTGTTAATTTATAATTTACAGTGATCTTAAGACAAATAACCGTTTATTTTGAAAGTGTTTGGAAAGTCTAGTCTTTATAGTTGGTACTTTAACGTATACGTTAACTAAAATTAAATCAACATCTAGGACTTTCCAATAGTGTATTTAAGAAATATAAGGATTAAATTTTAAATATTAATATATTTCAATATATTTCTTATATTTATTTCTAAGACTTATATATTTCTAAGACTTTTACTTTCAAATTAAATGGCCCGTTTAATAATTTATTGTACTATTTGTTTCTCTTATTATAATATATATATATATATATATATATATATATATATATATATATATATATATATATATATATATATATATATATATATATATATATATATATATATATATATATATATATATATATATATATATATATATATATATATATATATATATATATATATATATATATATATATATATATATATATATATATATATATATATATATATATATATATATATATATATATATATATATATATATATATATATATATATATATATATATATATATATATATATATATATATATATTTCAGAATTGTACCAAGAATATATCCGCCTCGAAAAGCAACCCCCATATCAATGATGGCTCACATTGCAAAGGAACAGAGCAAAATATTCAATTTCGATTCCAATAAGCTTTCTTTGGAAATTGTTAGAGACATCTATTTCTATAATGACTTGCCTAAACAACTTGTGTGCGGAGAGATTCTGGAAAGTACGGACTGTTTGACTTTTATGGTTGGCGATTTAATGGGAAGGTTGATGGCGTCCAATAGCAAGAATTATTCGGTAAGTTAATATTATAAGTAAAAAGTTTAACTTAGTGGTCAAAGCTCTCGGACGGTAAACTAGAGGCATAGATTCAAAACTGTCTTTTATTCAAGTTTAATTCTCTAAATATATGTATTACTTTATATTAGCTTTTCTTAATCTTAAAATAAAATTTGGAAACTGTTAACAATATAAGTAAAAATGACGTAATTATTATTCTATTGAATTATTTGATTATAAATATAATTATTATAGCCATGAGTGTAAACTGAGAAATTGAAGTAGTATTTTTTGGGAAAAAATATTGCAAATCCACCACTATTATAAATACCTATTAAGGCTTTACGCTTTTTTCTATTTTTTCGTCCATTTTTTACGTCCATATATTTAGCTAGGTAGAAACCGGGAACATAGTGTTAAAACAATTCATTCTCCAAACGCCGTATTTTTGACATACTCATAGTTTTTTTTTAATGACGGATATCACTCATAGTTTTTTTTAATGACGGATGTCAAACACCGCGTATCAGAACGATGAAATAAACATAACTAATACCCAACTAATATTATATATTATAAAAAAAATTAAATATTATACATTAAATTCCAGCAAGGTCTCTTACAAGCGTTACAGCAAATCTGCCATAGATGGTCTCCATGGAAACACATAGAGGCGTACACGGAACAAGGCGTAATGGCGTATTGTGTGGATGCACTAGAATATTGCAACGACAATGTCAGCGTTAGATGTTTGCTAATGGATATCTGTCGGTTAGTCTATCCGGGTAAGTGTGGGGAATTTGGAGAATATGGAGAAGTTTTGTGTTTTTCGAATAAGTATGGTGAAGAATCTGTGTTATATAAGTTTTAATTGTAACGTTTGAAATTTTTTAAAAGTATTTATTATGATATAATTTTAAATATAGTAGTTTTTGAATCGAATTTTATGTAGCTATTTGATTTTTTTAAAGTTTCTATATATTTATTACAAATTTTGATTGTCATGTTTTAAAGGTTTTTCGTACAAATGAGCTCTTTCTGAACTTTAAAATATTACAAGTCCAATTTCAAAAATGAATCGTAGATAATAAATAATGTTTATGGTTAAAGATATTTATTTCTCAAAAAGTCAATACAGTTAACTTACATGAAAACATAATCTATAAGTTATACTTCCATAATATTTTTTTATCCACTAGAAAAAACATAACATAACATCAATAATTCAAGTGAAAACGAATTAATTAAAGACGAAGTACTTAGTACATAGGTATTTATAGATGTAAATATAAATATCTTAAGTAAATTAAATTTAATATAACATGCAAATTGTTTGTAAACACAATGGCCGTGGGTTGTCGTTTCTCGTCTCGTTGTTCTTCGTTTCTCGTAGGTTTCGTGTGTTATTCTCTCTGGGGGATTACGACGAAATCTTCGTCTGGTAGACAAAGCGTGTTGACTTCCCATTTCTTCTTCATTTAACATCAGAAGATCTTAAAAATTGTTTGGATTTGGTTGATTTTTTCCCATTTTTTTGGCATTTTTAGTAATAATTTAACAAATAATTTCTAGTTGAAATCCACAATATAATGCGTCACAAGTCATCAAACCGGGATATATTCGAGCGTGACACACAAGATATTAAAGATAAGTGGCAACACTTAGACAGTGAGAAAATTGCTAATTTAGCCCAAAAGTTCTTGCAAGTGACGCTAAAAATGCTAAATGTACTAGTGCATTTGATTGAGGAATTTAATCCTAATCAACATCTGCATAAGAGCGGTATTGCCTTACCAGGGAGTCCTGTTCGGAAGAAAACTCAAGGTGTGTTTTTTTTCATTGTTAGTGATATTTTTTTCTGTTTATTTTTTATAGTTTTATACAGTTTAAGTTGTATGCATCAAATTGGCTGCGTTCAAATTTTAACTCAACGCCAACTAATGAAACTCAACGCCGCGCTTTGCTTTGTTGCCAGAGTGAAGAAAATGGAAATAGGAAAATCCATTTTCCCCTCGTGGGAATCGAACCCACAAACTGTTTCGTTTACAGGCAAACGGTACACCTCTGCGCCACGACGGTCCTCAACACTAGGTTTAATATTATTAGCTACTCTTTTGATTTATATACAATTATTTTTTTTTAACTTTTCAGAAGTAAATCCACGTAAAAACAGCATACCAACAGAAGAAGATAAAACTTTGAGGAAGCGACCTCACGTGCCGGCGACTAGTTTGAAAGCGAACTTCGCTGGACACTTCTTTAACGAGCCCTTTTATATGAAGTTGTACGAGAATTTGAGAGCTACTTATTCCAATCATAAGGTTTGTTTTCCCTTGTATTCTTTGATATATAGATAATATTAGTAAGAATGTTTTTTATAGCTTCAGCCGTGGAAAGATAGTGTTAAGACATTCCGTTTTCTGCTTTCCGCCTTTTTTACAGAACCGTCGCGTCGCAGAGGCACAGCGTCTGCTTGTACTGCTGTTTGTGACAGGTTGTGGGTTCGATTCCCACTAGAGGAAGATGGAATTTCCATTTTCTTCGCTCTGGCAACTATGCAAAGCGCAACATTGAGTTCCGCCATTCAACACGCAATGCCTCGAAAAGAACTAAGTTTGTTCGAAAAGAATTAATTTTATTTTAATATAAAGTTGTCAAGGCAGTGGTTATAGATGATCTTGATGATGTATTTAGTTAGTCGACTGGTATCGGTGGTGTATAGTGTTAGGAAACTTAAACCTCAAAAAATTGAAACCTATGAAAGTTTTAAGTAATACTAGTTTTTTCCTATCTATAACTTTAATTATAACTTCTTATTAGGGAGATAATAAGTTTAGTTCAGATTTTGCTAAAAAGTCTTTTAAGAAAAATATATCCTTATGTTATAAATCATTCACACAAATTTCTTCTATCCCTTTCAATAATGACTGTATAATAATAACATAAATGTAATTACTTTTATCTTCCAGATAAATCTAGACCCAAAATCCAGTATATTCTACGAATTTCTTCACACAACTCTCAACTGCCTCGCAATACAACTAGAACTGTCGACGGAGAGAGAGTTCGGGAGTGTTACAGAAGAGATTCTCTTCTATCTAAAAGTCATTATGCCGTTGTGTCCAGACTTAACCGTATATAATATAACTCAATTATTAAAATGCCTTTTCGGTACAAATATGATAAATCAATACGCCGACTTTGCGTCTATAGCGGATAAGAAAGAGTTGTATGAAAAAACTAGCTTTTTCCAAGACATTATGATGGTTAATATGGGAAAAGTGACGGATGATGATAAAAGCAGTATTAGTTCTAATTCTAGTCAGAAATTGTGTTTGGATCAGAAAAATCCAAGGATGATAGAGGAGAAGAATCTCCTTATCCAAATGGAGAACTTCTCCAAGAACAGAATGGATAGAAAATGGAGTACAAATAAGAAGGAGTTGGAAAGATATATATTACTTTTTGAGCCGGTTGTTATACAATCTTTGAAGGTTAGTTTTTGGTTTATTTCTTTGTTTTTGTGTTGTTTAAAATAAAACTGTTCTATAGCGGCACAGTGCCTTATTAGATAGATAGTAAATTCGATTCCCGTGAATTAAAATCAATAATTTCCAATATAATAATTTGATAGCGGAAAAAGGAGCTTAACACCATCAAAGAATAGTGGTGGAATTATTTTATTTAACTCTCCTTTCTCCCCCTCCAGTGCACGGTGCTTTTCTTTGTGTTATGTAAAATAAAACTCTTCATTATAGCGACACAGTGTTTGATTACAATGGTTTTAGGTTCAATTCCCGTCAATTTAAATGAATAAAAATAATAAAAAAAAATGCAATATATCAACTTAATAGCTGCGAAAGTAGTGCCTTAACTAACTCAATTTATTCCTTCCTCCAGAGTTACACAATGCAAAACGACATCCCGCTCCAGTGCACGGTGCTGCGCCTGCTGTGCCAGCTGCTGGCGCTGCGCGTCAACTACTGCATGCTGGACAGCGACCAGGTGTTCAAGGGGTTCCTCATGCGGCAGCTGGACCTGGTCGAGCAGCACGAGATACCGCCGTGAGTGTTATGGTGCCCTGGTACTTTTTTTTAAATTTATTTATTTATTATATTATTCCTTTATTTACATTAAACATGGCATTATTACATTATAATACATACAAAATACAATATATTATTATAGTACATTTAAAAGGTTAACATAACAAATTTATTTCAATTTAAAAATTTAGAAATTTAAAAATTTGAGGACCGTCGTGGCGCAGAGGCGCAACGTCTGCCTGTAACGCGACAGTTACTGGGTTCGATCCCCAGTCGGAGAAGATGGATTTTTCTATTTCCATTTTCTTCGCTCTGGCATCTAAGGCAAAGCGCGGCGTTGAGTTCCGCCACTCAACACGCAATGCCTCGAAAACGGCGGAAAGTGGTCCTCATAATATATCTACACAAATTTTAATATCTGTTTGTGGTATTAAAATAAATCACCTTTTTACTATTTGTATATATTACCTTTTTACTATATGTATATATTGTCTGTTCCGACCAATTTCTGAAACGGCTGGGTCGCTTTTGACGGGATTTTCATTGATAAGTAATTAATGTAATAAAGAGTACTACTACCTACTTTATTTAGGAAAATATATGAAAATATATAATAAATATTTTGCAAGTAGAGAGATAGCAGGAGATCGCCTTGTATGTTATGTTGTCCTGGTACTTGTAGGTAAAACTGAAGGACTCTTAAATTGTGTTTTTATTTAATTTTATCGAAATGTTGATTTACCACCGCATATGTTATGTTTTCCTAGTACCTTAAAGCATTTTTCATAGAAAGTTATGGTATTGGTGAGTATTAATGATAATAGGCTTGTTTCCACTGAGAATATACTTGATAGATTTTAATTTTTATAATATGAACATGATGTTTACCTATCAAAAAATACTGTTTTCTATTAAAATATCCATTGATTAATTTTATTTTAATAAAATGAATCGAAAGAAATTAGGGTCTATGTCACGTGACAATGAACGCCAATAAAAAAGCGTGACGTCACGCCGTGCATCTCGCACGCCATTGTTGTAGAGATGTTCGTATAAAAAAAATATCGATTTTTTTTTTCGATATAATATGTCGTAGTGTTCTATCAATACTTTGCGATATATTGTCCAAATATATCGATATTTTCAATATATTGTAAGAAATTTGTTTGTAGTTAACTATTCTTACAATATTACATACGTTTCAGATTAATGCAAGTAAAAACAGCTAGGTCGAAGAAACGAATTAACTTAATTTATTAAAAATAAAACTTTATACTTAACTACATACTTTTTTCAGCAATTAAATTAATTAAAAAAAATAGGTAAATTTTAGGTCTACGGTAGTAGATAGGCAGACTGAAGTAAAAATTGGTAGATCTACCAAAATGTAGGTAGACCTGGCATCTGATCGCTGCGCACTGCCCTCACGGAAAATATTTGCCTTTATATCGTTGTCAGTGCTATAGGCTCACCCATTTTCTACCAATACTAACTTACTGGTCAATTTCACACTGGCGGTAACACTGCGTAAATAAAGCATCAATATAAAAAGGAATGGCATGTGATTTTAATTTCTCACGACATTTGGTATATCGAATGAAATATATCGATTGTACATATCGATATTAGTTGATTTGATAATATTGGGTTGAAGTGATATATCGCGTGCATGTATCGATATTTTATGATATATCGATTTATGTCGTACACCCCTACATTATTGTTGTTGACGTTTGTCTTGTAAATACAACGCGCTATTTTTTAGATATTTCATTTTCTAGTAATTTTCTTCAAATTGATACTGCAGTTTTTAGTAAATTCGTAGAAGACAATAATATTTAATCATGGAAACAGGATTCATTAAGGCAAACAGCAGTAATTTGCCCAAAATTGAAGATTCTTTGCGGTGAACAGTGACTTTTGTTCATCAGATTCTATTCAAGTTTTAACCACTGTTTTCTTATTTTTTTTATCATTTGGAACGTAAATAAATATTTTTTTGGCGTTTTTATGACTGTGCTTTTACAGTGGGACACTGTACAGTACTTGTAATACGAGGTATTCATTGCTGATGTAAGATAACATAAGAATCTGATAAAACATGGATAAAACTCAACACA
This sequence comes from Dione vanillae, assembly GCA_037178615.1. Taxonomy (NCBI): domain Eukaryota; kingdom Metazoa; phylum Arthropoda; class Insecta; order Lepidoptera; family Nymphalidae; genus Dione; species Dione vanillae. The sequence goes on from JAZFAU010000258.1 coordinate 479,660, forward strand.
GTTACGATGCGATTGCACGGAGTGACGTCACACAAGACGCCATGACAGTTATGTGCGTTTTCGAGACAAATTTAAATACAATTTTTTTTAATGCAAAATAAATAAAGAAAATATTATTATTTTTTCAAAATAATTTTATTTAGGGTTAAATAGATGATAAGGTAAATTGTGAACTCGATTTTAAAATTTTGGAAACTATAGGCTAGTTTAAATATTTTATAACTCGAATTAAATATTTAATAGACATTAAATTAAGTGTACCATTTCCGTAATAGGTTTTTTACTAAACGTTGATTTACCTCACATGTTATGTTTCCCTAGTAATTTTAAGATATTTTCATAGACAGTCTGTAGTACTTCAATGAAATAATAATAATAAATAATAATAAGTCTTAATTACAATAAAATAATATATATAACTCTAATTAAATTTTCTACTTTACATAAACTGTTATACCTAGAAACGTAGCTTAGTATTTAATAGACATTAAATCAAGTGTTCCATTCTGGTACTGTTTTTTACTAAACATTGATTTACATCACATATTATGTTGTCCTTGTGCTTTTAAGCCATTTTCGTAGACAGGTACTTAAATGAGTATTAATTATAATTAAATATTTATAACTCTAATTAAATATTCTATTTTATATAAATTACTATACCCAGAGACGTAATTTAGTACTTAATAGGCATTAAATCAAGTGTACAATTCACATACTAGGTTTTCTTTTCAGAAATTGCTGTGAACTCGTCAACAATATATTACAATTTTTAGTTCAACTTTCATCGTCTAAACATCACACGAAGCAAATTATCGAAATACCAAAGGTAATTAGTTTATGTACTTTTAAAATTTTTTTTTTTTAGCTTCACGCTTTATCCCTCACATGGCATGGCATTTGCTTACCCTTCTATATGAAGGATTGGTTTAAATATAAAGCGGGAATCGAACATTGAACCACTATATTATATTAGATTTATTTATAACCAATATTTATTTTAGGGGACGTCGTGGCGCAGAGGCGCAACGTCTGCCTGTAACGCGACGGTTACTGGGTTCGATCCCCAGTCGGAGAAGATGGATTTTTGTATTTCCATTTTCTTCGCTCTGGCATCTAAGGCAAAGCGCGGCGTTGAGTTCCGCCAATCAACACGCAATGCCTCGAAAAAGGCGGAAAGTGTGGACGGAGAAAGCAGGAACTAAGCAACGGAGTGTCTTAACACTAGGTTCAAATGATTCCTGCAGTTCCCTCTGCCTGCCCTGCAATATGCGGGATTTGTACCAATAATACCCTTTTTTTAACAATTTTATCCATTTTTCTAGTTAATCCAACTATGCGACGGTCTAATGGCATCCGGAGCTCAAGACGAATGCATAGCGGGATTGGAACCTGTGGCCGTCCGAGTTTTTAGTAATATGAATGGTTAGTTTATATGTATGTGTGTGTAAATATATATTAGTAAATTTTTTTTAATTATTATCTATATGACTGGCACAAAGCGTTTATCTGAGAGTGCGGCGTACTTACCGCTGTAATTTAATATGTAGGTTTATTGGAGTAATTTTGGATATATACTTTATTTTGTATTTTAAACCATTTTTTTTTTTATAAAAAAAAATAAAAAAAAACATATTTTTATTAGTGCTGCTTTACTTTATTACGTTGTTGTTACTATGCTTAGAACATTTTTTTATTTGATTACTTTATGAGTTTATAGTATCTTAAGATTGTATTTTTATTAAAAAGGTTGATAATAACTATTTTTTTTAGCTTCACGCTTTATCCCGCACATGGCAGGGTAGGCAGAGGGAACTGCAGGAACCATACGAACCTAGTGTTAAGAGACTCCATTGTTTTTCGCCGTTTTCGAGATATTGCGTGTTGAGTGGCGGAACTCAACGCCGCGCGTGGGCTAGATTCCAAAATGAAAAAAAATGAAAATATAAAAATCCATCTTCCCCGAGTGGGAATCCAACACACAAACCGTCGCGTTTACAGGCAGATGCTACGCCTCTGCACCACGACGGTCTTCGGTCGGTAATTATTTTATAAACGTGTTAAAGATATTATGTTAATTTTTTTATAGGTAATACAGTGCTAGGTAGGGCCCAGCAACAAGAGGCTCAAGCGACTAGAGAAGTTTTGTTCTACATGTTGCAGAAAACTATGCATACGCCTAAAGTAAGCTTTTTTATTATATCAGTGTTGAACTTAGAAATTACTAAATAAAGAAATGAATAGAAATGTTTAGAAACTATCATATTGTAAATTCAAACACTCTACTTCAACTTTAACTAGTTGCCAGAGCGATGAAAATGGAAATAAAAAATCCATATCCCCCTAATGGGAATCGAATCCACAAACCATCGCGTTTTCATGTAGACGATACGCCTATGCGCCACGATGGCCCTCGCTTCAAAAATTTTCAATTTACTTATGTTTTGTATATATGTATTTATTTATTCACTTATGCACGTCAACTTTTTATCTACTACCATTTTGGAAAAGTGTTTTGTCATGGAGGAGAAGAAATGGTGAAAGAAACTACTCAGCACATCATTTCTATCTATTTATCTAGTTTTTTTTTTTTTTTTTTTAGCTTCACGCTTTATTCCGCACATGGCAGGGTAGGCAGAGGGAACTGCAGGAACCATATGAACCTAGTGTTAAGAAACTCCGTTACTTAGTCCCAGCTTACTCCGTCCCCACTTTCCGCCGTTTTCGAGGCATTGCGTGTTGAGTGGCGGAATTCAACGCCGCGCTTTGCCTTAGATGCCAGAGCGAAGAAAATGGAAATAGAAAAATCCATCTTCTCCGACTGGGGATCGAACCCAGTAACCGTCGCGTTACAGGCAGACGTTGCGCCTCTGCGCCACGACGGTCCTCATTTACCTAGTTAAAAGTATAAATTTCTGCGTATACCAGGGGCTAGACATAGGGTCGTGCGCGCTCTCCCTGTCAGAAGAGCACCCGGAGAGCTACTACCGCTGGTCGGAGCTGGCTAGCGACACGCTCCTCAACCTGCTGAGCGAGCGCAGCGTGGAGTGCGACAGTGTGGCGGCCGTGACGTCACTGGAGCGGCTGCTGCTCTCGCTGTACCGGGACGTGCTGCTCGAGCAGACCCGGGTCGAGATTGTGCTCAAGATATTGTTCAAGGCGCCGCCCGATCAGGTGAGTTGCATTTGGGTTGTGTATGGGTTGTGTTTCGGTTTGTACTGGGTTGTATTGAGTGTCGTTCGGGTATCTGTAACAGGATTTCCTCACTGTATAAAAAAAAATAAAATAAATAAAGGGTTGTATTGAATTTTCGAGGCATGCGCAAGCGATCCTACAGCGACTCTTATAGGTGGAGCGGGTTTTTGATTAGTCCCACAGTACCATCCGTTTGTGGGACATATTTTTTCTGTATACATATGGTCTGCGTAGAAGCATTTTTCTCAGCGATAAGAAAAGAATACATCCCAATACAACCTGTATTGGGTTGTATTCTTGAAGTATTTATTTAAATTATTAATTATATTTTTATTTATTTTAAATTAATTTAAAAAGTAATGAACTAGCAATTAGTATTAATTAATTGTTATAAATATAATTGTATTATATAAAATATTTTTATGCTTTATTTTTCTGAGTATTTCGCATTTATATCTGGTTCTTTAAAGGAAGTCTTTATTGAAATATTAACTAAATTTCTGACAAACATAATTTTTATAGAGAATTAAAATATTTACCAATTACACTAACATTTTTTAATATTTTTCGTTTAATTTTGTGCTAAAGCTTAGTAGCAACAAAAAGTAAAATTCTTATGTATTGCTTTAAATGGGAATCAAGGTCATACCTAACGCGTGCATACCTATTAATATATATTACATGTCTGTAGTGTAATCTGTACATAATTATTATAATTTATTTCCACTTTTTAAAAAGTATTCATAATTTATTTTCATTTAACATGTTATTTTCAGGAAACAACTCCCAGAAAACTGAAATTACGTTACCTAACAATAATAATGGTGTTATTGCGCAAAGTCCTCGTACTTATACCAGAAACTGAAATACTTTTATCAATAAATGACCTTAAATCAACCTCTATATCGCCTCAATCGATATTTTTCAACGTAAAACCTAACGTAGATCCTCTAAATGTTCAAAATGTGAATGAAAATTGTGCAAATTTATCACCAGATGTCATCTTAGTTAGGTTTTTGTTCAAAACTTTAACTTACGCTATTACTGAAATGGACGATTTTCAAGCGAAAATGGACATTAATGATGTGGAGGATAAGGATCAAAATAGATTAATGTACGCTGTGTGTGTTAATATTATTATACAAGCGAAGTTTATGTTGCATCTGGCAAGTGAGTATGATTTAGTTTATTTTATTTGAAAAGTTATTGCAATTATTGAAAAATATTTAATTGTATGAAAATGTTTAAGTCATTATTGTGAAAATATTATTAAAATGATGGTCTGTGGGTTCAATTCCCACACTCGAGGAATGAATGAATTATTTCATTTTCATTTTCATTTTCTTCGCTCTGGTTCCTGCAGTTTCCTCTGCCTACTCTGCTATGTGCAGGATAAATCGTGATCCTAAAAAATATAATTTTAATTTCATACACAAGAACTGCATTTCGAACGAAGCTTTGATTTTACCCTATGAATGCAAAATATTTGCAAAAATAATATATATAAATGTTTTTTTAATTGGAACTTGAATTATAAACAGCCTGAATAAAAATGCGAATAAGGGTTGAATTCCTATAGAGAGAAAATTAATCGTTCACACTTTCCTCGAAATGGTGTGAAGATAAATGGCGATATGTAATCCCGCCTCGTCAAAACGTAAATAAAAAAATGCAATCTTTATACAACTCAACATCTAAAGTTTGCCCGGAAAAGATTATGGTACTATACCGATTTAGTTATTTCTTTCTATATTTAATCCTATATATATTTACTTTTATTTGTATATATATTTACGTACATATTTCCATATTTCCATTCCCAGACGGCTGCCTCTTCCCCCTAACAGCTAAAACAGCACAAACGATACTACACAACGAGCAGAGCGGTCTGAACACGGGCCTCTACAGCCCCGAGGAAAATATACCTTTGGATAGACTTAACTTGATATGTTTGATGTCGGCTAACAAAATACCGCTGTTGACTGTACACTGGTCTCATTTGTTGATACGGTAAGTGTTTTGCTTGTATTGCTAGCGATAAATTGACTCCCATGTCATCGACATATACAGCCTAAGTAGTGATAATTTTAAAAAAAAATTAAATACTGTTTTAGTTAGTAATTAATATTTAAAAATATTAGCGTTATTGGTAAGCCAATTAATTGTAACCTCCTTTTTGTTATCAATGAGTGTTTGTTCTCCACTTTGTTTAAATTTTATTCTTACAGATTCTATTAAATGTTTGAGTGTAGTGTTTAGTTACCTTTGTTAACATGTAAGTTGTAAAATGTAAATACCTGTAATGGTGTATCACACTGTACAAGTTTTCTTTTTATGTTTTTTCCTAAATATGATTTGTGAATATGTCGATGGTATTTCTAAAGCAATAAATAAATAAATAAAGCCGCCGTGTGGCTAGACTTTTTTAGCTTTAGCTTCACGCTTCATCCCGCTCTAATCAGGGTAGGCAGAGGGAACTGCGGGAACCGTGGGAAAAAAATCAGAGTTTTAAAACACTACTTATACGTTTTACTAAAAACAACACTAAACCTAAAATCACTACATATTTCATCAGATCGAAGACACTAAAAAGAACCCACCACACTTAATTTTTTACACTAGGTTAGTGTTAAGACATTGCGTGTTGAGTTGCGGAACTCAACGCCCTGATTGTCTACGAAGTTGAGCGAAGAAAATGGAATTTTATTAATTATTACCTATCCTTTAATTAGTGGGAATCGAACCCACAAAACCTTGCGTTTACAAGTCGTCGTCGCAACAGCAAGAAAAAGGTATTTTATTATTATTATCATAGATTAAAAAATTAAGTGTGGTGGGTTCTTTTTAGTGTCCTCGATCTGATGAAATATGTAGTGATTTTAGGTTTAGTGTTGTTTTTAGTAAAACGTATAAGTAGTGTTTAAGAACTCTGATTTCTCTATATCTATCCTGCTAGACGGAAGAAGCGTGAAACTAAAAAAGGCGTTATTGAAATTTTAATACAATTCAATGTTCAAGTAAAGTGCTTACAAGTATGATTTACTTTTGTATCAGTCTAAGTTTAAATACATTGAATCGTCCAACTCAACTATGCACCTCTTCCATTTTTTATTTTTATGATTTTGAAAGGTTAATTAACACTAAGATTAGAAAAATACCACATAAATACATAGCTTAGTGCAAGAGGTCGCGGGCTGAAATTCTGTTGCGTTCAATTAATTTTTATTTGTATTTTTTTAAACACTTCGCTTTATTTTAGCTAAGAAATAGTAAAACGTAATTTTCTTTAGTAGACATCAAATTTATGACGAATCTCGAGGTCTTAATTTTTTTATAGCTTCACGCTTTATCCCGCACATACCAGTGTAAGCAGAGAGAGACCCGTGGAAACCTAGTGTTAAGACACTCTGTTCCCAGTTTCCCGCTTTTTCGAGGCATAACTCAACGCCGCGCTTTGCCTAGTTGCCAGAGCAAAGAAAATGAAAATGGAAAATCCGTTTTCCCCGAGTGGGAATTGAAGCCATAAACCGCAGCGTCACGTCGTCACGACGGTCCTCCTTTACTGAGATTTTTAACTTTGAAATTTTTCTTTTACAGATTGAACTTCCTTTCGCATAAATATTGGCAGAAATTAATAGGTTTTGCTCGCAATCTACCGTTCAGTGCGGACAGCAGCGATACGACGTTGCTGAGAGTGGATATTCTGCAAACAGCGTGTGTTATGGCCTATTGTGAATATTTTGTAAGTTATTTTAGATGTGTTACGGCGGGCTTTGAAGTGGACTGTATTTTTAAATTATTAGAGGTGTGGTGTGCGGAAAAGGTATCTGCGGGATAGAATGCACGCCTACCTTGCGGGTTCTGCTTCATAGTTTTGGACGTCCTCAGCAGTATCAGCAATCCAAAGCATCAAGCGTCTCCAGCACATGCTGCACTAGTCACCGTACAGCGTAGCGTAGGCGCGATGAGAGATCGTTGCTAACTGCGTACTTAAACAGTAGGCGTGCGTGGAAAAGGAATGCGGATAGAAAAAATATATATAGCGGGTAGAAAAAGAAATTTATGCGATTTAATTATTGGCGGAAACAAGATGGTTTTAGAGTTTTGAACGTAGGTCTTAATTTTTTTTTTTTTTTTAGCTTCACGCTTTATCCCGCACATGGCAGGGTAGGCAGAGGGAACTGCAAGAACCATAAGAACCTAGTGTTAAGACACTCCGTTACTTAGTCCCTGCTTACTCCGTCCCCACTTTCCGCCGTTTTCGAGGCATTGCGTGTTATAGGTCTTAATAAATTACTAAATTTGCTTTTATTTTAGCGATATAAAATAATAATAATAATAATAATAACACTTTATTTCACATAAAAAAAGTATAAAGAAGACATAGAAATAATTAAAATAGAACATATTATGTGCAATGGAAAGAAATGTGCTTAAATTTTTCCTATTGATTTTTTTTATAATTTAAACGGAATCGTTAAACACAATATTGCTCTGCTGTGACGTTAGTTGGTCATGTAGGCGTATGAATTGTCATTTATCATATGTCTTGTGATCGTTCCGTTACTTCAATAGATTTATATTACAAAACCGCACGGTGTATATATTCATCAATATAAAAATCATAATTTCTTAATCAAAAACAAAACAAAAAATTCCATTTGAAAAAAACAAAACTAAAATATTTCCGAAAAACAAAAGTAAAAAAATATCCGTCAAATCAATTCCTTCCCGCGCAGGTTGACAACGGCCTGTCAGAGGCGGTGCACCTGACGTGGCTGCTGGTCAACCGCGTGCACGTGCTGGTGGCGCAGCGCGGCGAGCCCTGCGTGCGCGCGTTGCTGCGGCGCGCGCAGCGAACGCACGCTGCGTCCGCGCTGCTGCTGCAGGCTGTTGCTGCGCGCTGTCAGGCCTGCTTGAAGGTGACTTGTTTAACTGTGTAACATTACTTGTATTGTTAAGGATCGATAGTGAGTATATTATTGAATTACACATATACAGCTTTACTCTTTATCCTGCTCATAGCACCAGGAACCGCAGGTACAATGAGAACGTAGTGTTAAGATACTCCGTGCCTCGCCTTTTTAGATGCATTGCGTGTTGAGTGGCAGAAGTGAAAATGGAAATGAAAAAATCCATCTTCCTCGAGTGGGAATCGAACTTATGAGAGATACATTTGTAGTACGAGATATTTACGTTACTCGTATATATTCGTAATTCTGACTCCCTCACGTGCTACACAGCACGTGTAAAATTTATGAAATGAAAAAAATCTTATGGCGAAACTTAATAATTCTTTACTATTTTACTCTGTACTTGAATTTTTTTACCCTATAAATAGAATCGACCACGTCAACCGTCCACGTAATGCTCAAACCAAAAAGACGTTAAAAGCAGTAATAGAAAAAATTTAAAGAAATCGCGTCTCAAATATTTTTAACATGGAGATTTAAATTCCTATTCCAGAGAGTTCTAGATTAAATCTCGAATTCTCTCTGTTATATAGTATTTAATGTTAGAAAGTCTAAGTATATATTTGTATTTTCAGGACGAATTCGCGCTGAATGTGTATAAAATTCTATGTGAATGTCACGAGAGTCAGTCGGGGTCGTTGGTGTTTTTTATATGTCGTATCATTGGGAAATTGGAACCGGCTATTGCAACTAGGTAATTTATTATGTTTTTTCCGTTGATATTTCATTTTATTTCTATCTTTATTCTATTAAAAAAAAACTAAATTTTCTAGTTAAGAGGACAAATAGTTGAGACACTCCATTCTCTATTTTTCGCTTTTTTCTGAATATTGCTTGTAATATGGTGGGATTCGACAGAGAAATAGTTTATTCTATAATACATACAGAGAGCATGTAAAATTTTGAATCCAGCGGGGTTTTATGGCACGGGTCAAATCCCGCTGCGTTGAAACGTCTATATGCTTTCTTTAAGTATTTTTTCTATAACAAATGTGGATAAACACTTTAAAAATCATAAAAATAAATAGCTTATTCCCCCTCATGGAAACAAAGTCACTCTCATTGTAATTATAATTAGACTATTTTCATATATGCTTTATTCGTTTACAGATTCGCAAAACTAGCAATAGATAGATGTAAATTATTAAAAGACATGTCACCGGAAGATATTAATTCTCAATTGTCCAAAGAGGATGTTCAAGTCGCATTGGAATTGTTACAGAGGGACAAGATTCATATACGGCAAGTGTTTAGATTGATTTAGTGTGCGGCGCATTGAATGAATGAATGAATGAATGAAGTAAAATATATTTTATTACATTTAACTTCATTCATTCGCACAAAACGAGAGTTATCTATACTTGTAAAGTGAACGATTTTTTTTCATATCTACTCATCGAGACACACAATACTTTAATAATAAAATATAATATAGTGCTGTACAGTTTACAATTGTTACTTAATAGTAATTTGTACTCATTTTGTTAAATATATGTTTTTTAATAACTTGAAGCTGTCGTGACACAGCGTTGCACTGTTAATACGATGGTAGTAGGTTCGATTTTATTCGATTCAATTCATATTGGCAGAACAAAAATTGTTTCATTTCATCACTCTGGTAAGAAGGCGTCTAAATTTAATCCATGCAGGATAAATAATAACCTGTATATGTTACTTAAAGTTCGACAATAAAAAAAATATATTGAAGCAGCGTGATAAAGAGCGCATTGCTTAGTCGCGAAAGCGCTTAAACGGTTTCCATGAGACGCTGGTTCAAATCCTGCTGCTTTGAAATTTTTATATCATTTCTTTATTGTTAATACTTTAAAATTTATAAAATTATAATATTTTTCAACTACCAAAACATAATATATAATATGTTAACATAACCTCTAACAGGTATTCGTCTCTAGTGATCGAACTCAACGCGTTAGCATCCACAGTATTTGATTTGTCTCCACTAGACCTGTCTCAGGATAGAGCAATAAACTCTCACTATATACTCACTACTAATGTCGATGGGAATTGGTTGTTGAATCAAATAAAAAGCAGGTGAGTGCTCCTTTACAAAGATGGATGGATAATTTAGTTGTTTTTTCTTATTGTATAATATATGTGTATGTAGGGTACATTTTACCCCGTTCCCCTTTCGTTTTTATTGTATGTATTTTTTTTAATGAAATGATCTAGATGATCGTTCCGGTTTTATATATATATATATATATATATATATATATATATATATATATATATATATATATATATATATATATATATATATATATATATATATATATATATATATATATATATATATATATATATATATATATATATATATATATATATATATATATATATATATATATATATATATATATATATATATATATATATATACATATACATACATACCGTCGTGGCGCAGAGGCGTAACGTCTGCCTGCAACGCGACGGTTTCTGGGTTCGATCCCCAGTCGGGAAAGATGGATTTTTCGAATTGTATTTTCTTCACTCTGGTAAACTAGGCAAAGCGCGGCGTTGAGTTCAACCACTCAACAGCGACGAAGTGTCTTAACACTAGGTTCCCACGGTCCCTGCAATTCCCTCTGCCTACCCTGCCCTGCGCGGGTATATATAGAGAGTACATTTAACCCCCATTCTCCCCTCAATTTTTTATAAAAGTGGCTTTTTAAATTTCGTTAAAATCGTTCCAGTACATTTTGGATTAATTCAATACAAATGAACCTTTTTCTCTATATAATATTTAGTAAAATATTTACATGATAGAAGTATTATAAACTTACTCTATTGTTTTATATTTACTGCATTTTATATTATTATTAGCTTTTTTTATTTAGTAGCAATAGTGTTTGTTTATATATGGCATCCCCGACTAGTTTAGAGTCTTGTGCGAACACCCCGCGCGAGCGGTCAGTAGTAATTAATAGTAGTTGTCGAGAAGTAGTAAAAGGGGCACGTGAGACGGCCGACGCGAGCGCACGTCCTTCCTGAATCTAATATTAATTAGCGGTGTGATTTTCCCTCAGCCTTATTTGATTTCCCTTTTGTTTATTCCCTCTTGATATCGAACCTTACAAAGACAAACCTACAAAAGATAATCGTGCAAGTAACCCCTCGTGAAGAAGACTAATATGAATTGATAAATAACCTCCCCCTCAGCACGCTTCCACAAATGCGGCACACCCTACCCTCCACTATTCAATATACATTTTCTGGTAGCAGGGCGTAGTTTAATCCCTCTGAGTCCCCCTGATTATAGCGTAGTTTCATGCCCCTGAGTCCCTTTGATTACAGTGTTATTCTCCCGTTTTGGTATTTTGGCTCTTAATTTGGTACCTAACGCATAATTACAATATAATTTGATTTCCTAACCTTTTAAAACGTGTTCGCATCGAGTTGTTTAAAAAATAATGTTATATGAAATTTTTATACATATAATATTGAATATATAATTGTGTAGGGTGAATGTATAATGTGTAAAATATATAAATAAATATTGAATATAATTTTATATATTCAATATAAAATATAATAAGTACACATAATATGGTTACATATATTTTATAATATTACGCCTATACGTTATTACCTATCCCGTTTTAAATTATAATTGAAGTTAGTTAAAATATTTTAATATAATTTCCTTAAAAAACTAACTTACTTTAAAATATTATCCCTACACTTTTATTGTCACCCTTTTTTTTATTTTTATTTAAATGAAGCTTAAGCCTTAATTGTAGTCATATTGTATATCATATTATTTTGTTGTATTGCGATATATGTAGATGCGACGTGTCCCTGAACTTGACCGTAACTGGTTTCTTATCTCGCCAGATGTTGTGGGTTCATTGTTTATTACGAGTTTATTATTTTTTTAATATTTTAGTTGAGTTATTTGTTTACTTGATTTCTGATTTCGCCCGTTGGTAGTGGGTTCATTGTTTATTACGAGTTTATTATTTTTTTAATATTTTAGTTGAGTTATTTGTTTACTTGATTTCTGATCTCGCCCGTTGGTAGTGGGTTCATTGTTTATTACGTGTTTATTAATTTTTAATATTTTAGTTCAGTTATTAGTTTACTTGATAATTTAAAATGGCTACTCATGATGAAACAGTAAAATGTTCCTTATATACGGAAAGCGCAGAATATAGAAAAAATATAGGTTTCGTACGCTTTGTTTCCGATTGGATTGCCGATACCTCGGAACTTCTTGGCACTTCTGAAATACCTAGATTATTAGTTAGGTTCAAGGATTTAGATTCTCATTGTAATTTATTTGTAAACGCGTCCTCAGTGCTCCTGGGTGGGTTAGACCCGGCTATCGATTACCAAGAAATTAGTTATGTAAAAAAAGAAGTGCGTTTAGTAAATAAGAAAATAGACGACCTCCGGGTGCGTCAGTTAGAGTTGTGCCCACCTGCTCCCGTAGTTGATCCTGTCATGGCCAGTACACCCGTAAGAATGAGTAGTAGAAATATTACTGAGCGAACTCCTTATAATAGATTACCTGATTTACCTATCCCTAAGTTTGATGGACGTCCTGACTCCTGGATAAGTTTTATTGATCAGTTTGACAGTGTAGTAGATTCCCAACACCATTTAACCCCCACAATGAAATTACAGTACTTGGTTGGATCCTTAGCAGATGAACCTAAGCGGTTGTTGCTACATTTAAAAATTGAAGAAGGCAACTATGAAGTTGCTCGTGAGTTGTTGAAACAGCGGTATCACAATACACGGGTTCTTGCTGATACCTACATAACCCAGATACTTACCCTGCCGTAGATTTCGAATAAATTTACAGGTTTGCGCGCGGCCTTTTTGAACCCCTTGTTAACTGCCTATCGCTGTTTAGAGCGTTTAGAGTTACCCGTCTCCTCATGGTCTTATATGTTAGTACATATATGTTTGACTAAGCTTCCCTCTGATTTGAAATCCCGTTTTGAGCGTTGTTATGGCGGTGACGCTGATGAATTACCTACCTTTAAAAATCTTACTACTTTTTTGGAAGACGAATGTCGTCACCATGACAACGTTGGCAACACCTCCCTTGTAGATTCTAACCTGACGAAATTTAAAAGTACTGTACCTAAACATACTTACTTTGCGGCTCCTCCCTCCCTTATATTAGATAATAGACAAAAATGTTACCTGTAATAAATAATAGTAAAAAATGTTACCTGTGTCCTTCCTCTTCCCATTACCTCCGTGAATGTCCCGAATTTAGAGCTATTAATCCTAGAGAAAGATCGGGATTTGTAAAACATTCCCGGTTATGTTATAGGTGTTTGGACAAACATCCAATTCTTATGTGCAAGCGGGACTACAAATGTTCAACCTGCGGTCGCTCATCCCATCACACTATGCTATGTTTTAATGATTCCCGTAACCCAATGTATCCCACCTCATCCAATCGCAAGTATAATTATAATTCCAAATTTAATAAACGCAATTATCCGCGTACCTGTCCTTCTTCTACCCGCGGTCCCCATATGGGCGGGGGCCAGCATAAGAAATATTCCCCTTCACAACTCCAGCGCTCCCCCCAACGACATTCCCAGAGAGCTTCTCCCCCCAGAGAAAATGCTCCGCCCCAACCTAGACAGGTTGAAAATAATATAAGATATCGTGATAATTCCTATAATAGAGAAGATAGACCCACATAGCTAGATACTTGTATTACTCCCCCTTCCCCTTGCCTTAATATCTCACCCAATTCCCTTATATTATTGCCTACTGTTAAATTACACGTTAAAACTGCTAGTGGTTATTATATTGAAGCGCGTGCCTTATGTGATACCGGTGCCCAGGGTTGCCTCATTACAACCGATCTTCTTGTTAATTACCTCAATTTGACCATCTCCTCCTCCTGTGCCCCTGTACGTGGCATAGGTAATATTCCTTTAGTGGTTTCCCGTGGTTCTATTTCCCTGTGTTTTATACCTTTGTATAATTCCTTCCCTGAGGTGTCAACCTCTGCTATGGTTATAGATGTGATTGCCGGTACGCATCCTGAGTTTGAGTTCCCTGAGTCTGTGTTTTTTCCTAGTAGTGATTTTTCCCTTGCTGACCCTACCTATAATAAGCCTGGCCCGATAGATATACTATTGGGTGCTGACGTGTTCGGCGCGCTTTTATTACAAGATAAAATATTTAACTTTGACGGCCTTACTGCTTTATCTACAATTTTTGGTTATATTGTTTGCGGTCCAGTCGCTGCCGATTATGGTGAATTAGAGCCCCCCATGACTGGAGTATCCTTACCTGTGACCTCTCAAACCATGATTGCTTACCCCTTAGATAACGATGGTGAGATTTATAAATAAAACCCGAAACTTACCCGTTGAGCTATCTGTATCCTTATCGCGTTAGCGCGTAGCATGTCCTTGCGGTCTTCCCTAAGACGACTCTCACTCTTTCTTGACAAAGAAGGAATCATCAGAGTCGGTGGTCGTTTATGAAACTCATTTAACATTCGAGGAATTAACTACAATTTTTGCTAAAATTGAAGCGGTATTAAATTCCCGGCCGTTATGTCCCTTATCTAATGACCAAACGATCTAGAAGTTTTGACGCCTGGTCATTTTTTGATTGGCCAACCTCTTAGTGCTTTGCCGGAGTATCCCTATAACAATGTAAAAATTAATCGTTTAACCCGTTTTCAAGTAGTGCAACAGATAACTCAACATTTTTGGTCGCGGTGGCAGTTAGAGTACCTATACACTCTGCAGACTAGGCAGAAGTGGACTGATCCAGTGAATCCTCCAACAGTAGGCGAGCTAGTCCTCATCAAAGATGATAATTTACACCCTTTACAGTGGCGACGTGGTCGCATTTCCCAAATTTATCCTGGTAAAGATAGCGTTGTGCGTGTGGTCGATGTTAAGACATCGACAGGTATCCTAAAGAGAGCCTTAACCAAATTAGTTCGTCTACCTATTAGTTAGCTACTCCCATTTTCTCGTAAACATTAGATGTTTAGGGCGGGGGCTATGTTTGTTTATATATGGCATCCCCGACTAGTTTAGAGTCTTGTGCGAACACCCCGCGCGGGCGGTCAGTAGTAGTAGTTAGTAGTTGTCGAGTTGTAGTAAAAGGGGCACGTGAGACGGCCGACGCGAGCGCACGTCCTTCCTGAATCTAATATTAATTAGCGGTGTGATTTTCCCTCAGCCTTATTTGATTTCCCTTTTGTGTATTCCCTCTTGATATTGAACCTGACAAAGACAAACCTACAAAAGATAATAGTGCAAGTAACCCCTAGTGAAGAAGACTCAAGTGAAACATTCCATGGCGGCCGGGAACAATCAGTGTTTGTGTTGTGAATCATGAAGATAAGGTACTGTACAATTTCTATTATCCTAAAACCGACTATAAAGTAAATAATTAATAAATAAGCTACCCCTCAGCACGCTTCCACAAATGCGGCACACCCTACCCTCCACTATTCAATATACATTTTCTGGTAGCAGGGCGTGGTTCACTATATACTATATACAAATAGGTTGGCTAATTTATTATATTAACTTTAATTAATATAATATGATATAAGTATATGTAAAACCTGTGTCTTTACTATTTTATCAACAGGTGCTGTCTAACAGACTGTAATATACCAAGGATACCAAAACACAATGACTTAGCTTTGACTCTCTCTAAACTGTCTTTAGAAGATTTAACTACAATAATGTCCTGTCCAGAATTTGACAGGAAAATATTAAGTGCATGCTTTAAAGTATCATGCGACATGTTCACTAGAAACTTCTTAAATAATATCTCGGAAATAGAGTTGAGAGAGAGTGAGTTAGAGCGTGTTAAAGAACAGAGAGAATTGGAGAGACTCAGAGAAGAATCGGTGGATAGCAACAAGTTAAATGTAACCAACTTACAAGTGTTCAAAAAGATTGATAACAAAGAATCGAAATCACAATTCTTTATACCAATAATGGATAACGATGTACAAGAAAAGTTTGGCAATCTTCAAATATCCCAGGAAGATATTGACATTGCTGTGCCCGATATGCCTAAGTTGTACCAAATATCGATATTTACATTGGACAAATCGATAACAGACGTTTTGAGGTTGTTTCCCAAACAGAACAGACCGTTGAGTCAATCGGAAAACTTTAATCTTAGTATAGAACAAACTATAGATAGATATACAAGAAGGTGCCATCAAGTATTTCAAGATAAATTATTTTATCAAGAATTTATGACGATTCAAACGATTTTATCCGGTTTTCTACGCAACGTTAAACGAATAATCGAACTAATCGATGACACCGATTGCGATTTAATCGATAAATGTATCGAGAACATCATACCGAGTTCATTAGCGAGAAATATTGCAGTATTTTCGGTGGTTTCTTTACAATATCTATCATTTATAATAAAAAATAAGAAAATAGTAGAAACTCCGATACCTGCGGATGTGTCGTTTAGAGTGACAAACGTGTCCACAGATAATATATGTATAGATCATGTGATTTTAGTGACTTTAAATAATGTGGCCAAAGCCTTAAGTTTTAAGGAAATATGGTTGGAATTGAATGTGGAGAACAATTATAATAGGACACAGTCGGCCATTAGCTGTTTATATGCGATTGTTAAATATTTAGTTAAGGTAAGCTATTGTTTTATTATATACATAAAGATAATTGGTTCTTGTCCACTTTTCTCCAATTTTTTGGAAAAAAATCGTTGAATTAAAAAATATTAAAAAGTAATTAAAAAAGAAAACATTTTGGTTATTACGTAATTTTGTTTCAGAACACAAAACCTCTAGTTTTAAAATCGTTTATGAAACTCACAGAACAAGGCCCCACCCCAGATATAATAGTGACGGGAAATAAACTGGCGACCCTCGTCGAGTACTGGGAAGACAACTTCTATACCAAGGGTAATAAGCACATACTGGGCAAACGATATATGCGGGATATTGAAAGTTTAATTGTCAGTTTGTCTAAGTAAGTAGTATTATTAGTATTTTTTATTAGCTTTGTTCTACATTAAGTGTGAGTGGGAAATGAGTGTAAAGGCTCTATGGTCTCCGCTCTCCGACCACTTTTAATAGCATGGGTCCGATTTTTACTCGAGAAATAGATTCTTTTTTTTAAAATGTTTGTATTAACTTTTCCATAATATAAGCAATGGGTATATAAATGGGTGAAGACAGGAAAAGAGAGTGTCTTACCACTACGCTATCTATACTTGTTCTAAATGTATACAGCGTGAAGCTATTAATTTCTTAATTAATCAATTAATTAATTGAGAGTGCCGTTATAGCGTGGATGTGCAGGCTCTACCTGTAAACGCAACGGTTTGTGGGTTCGATTCCCACGAGGAGAAAATTAATTATTTCATTTCCATTTTCTTCGCTCTGGCTACTAGGTAAGCGCGGTGTAGAAAAAAGGCAGAAAGCGGAGAACGGAGTGCTTAACACTAGGTTCCCACTGTTCCTGCGGTTTTCTCTACTTACTGCGGGACAAAGCGTGAAGCTACTAAAGTAAATACTAATATATAACTATTTTTACAGATTAGAACTGGTGACCAACATAGCACTAATACCTCCCATCGCGTGGTCGTACATTGAAGTGAAAACTAAGAAAGAAAAATTAGAAAAAATCGACTTACCTCTCCAAGCTTTGCAGGATATGGATATTTTGGAGGCGTTTTTGTTTAGGTAAGCTATTTTTTTTTAATTATTTTTTTAAAATGTATTTGTATATATGGCGAAGCATCGATAATCAAAACGCAAACAGTTGATAGAGAGTGTAAAAACTTATATCAGAATATTTTTTGTTTAGTCAAGTCGTGGGTTCGATTCCCACTCGGAGAAGGTGGATTTTTATGTTTGTTTTTTTTTTTACTTTCTTCTTTTCTTAGTGTAGATATGACACGGAAAAAATATTTATATATGCATTCAATATTATATGTTTTAAAAAATATAGGATTTGAATATTAAAATGCAATATTTCTAAAATAACTTGATATTTTTTAACTAAGTTTACACTTAGTATTATTTAGTTAGTTTTTAGATAGTTAGTAGTTAGATACTTAGTTTAGTTAGATACTTAGTTAGTAGTTAGATACATACTTACGGCCTTATTCATAAAAAGTTATAGCACGCTTAAAGACTCGATATAGTACAGTTGTCAAAAAACGTTATTCATAACAGCATTTTAGTGCCAATCAGTACTATAAACTTATCATAAAGTTATAGAACCGAGAACCCTACTATAAGAGTGTTTTAACGTCCAAAGATGGCCGATTCATATAACAGCTGATTATAGCTCATACTAATATGAGCATTGATATGACGTCGTCGAGTCGCTTGTCATCAAGAGTGTCAATTTCAGTTTCGTAAACAAAACAATATAACAATTGACATTTTGTTCGATATTTATTAACTATATTTAGTTATTAACAAGTTTATTAATAATAAATTCTACATAAGAAAGGTGCACAGAACATAGGTAATACTTGTCCACGTCTAAACAATTTTCAATTCTTTGTCGTTTTACTTCTTATGACTTAATTTTTTAAAAATTAAGTAAGTTTATAAACTAAAATAAAATAAACATTCGTGTTTTTGTGATAACAACGACGTAAATCAAGCCGGTATATGTCAAGCCAGATCCAATAATATATTTTTGTACGTAATATTATCTGTGGTCATACTATGTCAATGCGTTTGTCACTTATCATCTGTGGATTTACTGGTATTTTCGGCAACAAGTCGACCGACTTCAGTATAGTGGCAACATTATGAACTTTTAAATCAAATTAATTACACTTTAGTTATAGAAGGCTTATTTAGCATTTATGAATACAACCATTTATTGAATGTTTTATAAGACTTAGTTAGTAGTTAGATACTTAGTTTATTAGAATATTGGGTTATATATTTTATTTACTACCCTAAGAGGGACGATACAAATCGCTTTCGCCTTTGTATTACACCATATTGTTTTTATTACTGTTTTTTTAAATGCGTTAGGACATACATAGATGTATCGAAGCGTTAGGACATACATAAGATATACCGCGTAAGATTGTCGATCTGAAAACAGCCAAGTTCTATATGACGTATACTATTAATCGCGTAAACGATATTCAGTAAACATGTTTAATTTTATCTCATCGAAACATTTCATTAAATAATAAAATTAATAAAAAAATAAAAACAAAATATTTTTTTCAAACAAAATAAATAATTAAATTATTGTTATAGATATATATATCTCTTTTTCTTTTAGTTACTTTTTTGAATGAAAGATGACAGATTGACAACGTTTAATTGTTTTTTTTTGTACGTCATTCGTATTTAATGAAGTCTGCCTCACGCGTTACACAGCACGTATAAATATCGTGAAATGGAAAAAATGACGCTGTACCTAAACTATTAATAATTAATTATTAAATAATTTTTTGTCTATAGCTTCGAAATAATTTCCTCTATAAATAGTTTTGATAATGGCCGCCGTATCAGATACACGCTCTATATATAGAAACTAAAAGTGGCAAAAGTTAAATTTATAAAGAAAAACATAGAAACCCTAAAATTACATTATTCACTTAAGAACAATATTGCATAGTACTTCCCTTCCAATATGAATATTTTATGCTCAATATAATGTAAGACTACCCTCATTTTACAGTATATTGCTAACATAATTTTTCAGAGTAAACACAATAGGCTGGTCCAATAAAAAGCAGTTCGAGGAGATATGGGTGGGGTTGCTCGCGGCGTTGCAGGGGAACGGCACCCACCTCGCCGTGGCGGGCATCGCGCAGCTGCTGACCGGCGTCGCGCTGCGGCACGTGCCGCGCCGTTACGTCGCACATACTGATGGGTGGGCGTGTACTTTTGTTTTTATATAGTTTATATATTAAACAAGAACTACTAAGAGGTACTAGTCTGTCAATATTGAGGCAGTGGCTTCTCTAAACTAAGGCACTAGCCTCTCAATACTGAGGCACTAGCGTCTCGACACTGAGACACTGGCCTCTTGTTTCAAATAAAATTATGCATTTTTATGATTTTTAAAGTGTCAATCCACATTGAGGATAGAAAAATACTTAAATAAAAAACATGCTAAAACTTGAACGCGGGATTTGAACCCGCACCAAGAGGGTGAACCGGCAAGCGCTCTGACCACTGTGCCATGCGTTTTTCATTACGGATATATAGATAGGAGTAGTTGTACATATTAGTTGTAGATAAATATGAAGAATATTTTAATTCTTCATCAATCAATTGGGCAGGACCTACCTGCCACTACCAGGTCTACCTGTAAATGTGATGATTTGTGGATTCGATTTCCATTCGTGGAAAATGGATTTTCTATTTTCATTTGAGTTTCGCCACTTAACACGCAATTCCTCAAAAAAGGCGGAAAGCAGGGAAGAAGCAACGGAGTGTCTCAACACTAGCTTTTCACGATTCCTGCGGTTTCCTCTGCCTACCCTGCCATAGTACGGGATAGTGCGGGATAAAGTGTGAAGACATAAAAAAAAAATCCTATATTTGGGAAATAATGTCTTGGAAGTGTTAGAGACGGTGCCCTGTGTAACTGACTGCCTTATGCCTGGTAGTCTATTGCTGGTAGTAAAATACGGTGTAGTTTATGATAGATATTTTGTTTTACTGTAGACGAAGGCGACTTTTATAACCTACTTCTGACTACTACTTGAAATGTATAAATCTATTTTCTTTACTTATAATAGTATTTATAAAAGTTCTTTATTTAAATTTCAGTACTAATTATAATTTAAACCACTAAATAATTTACCTTATCAAAAATGTATAAGTAAACTCCAAAATAATATTTGGTAACTTTGTTACAAGATGTAATGTAAGAATTGTAGTATATATAAAGGCTATTTTTATATTTTTTTTATTTTATTTTTCTTTTTCTAGTACACAACGTTTAAGGAACATTCTAGTAGGAACGACAGCGTACAGTTTGTTTGAAGACATTAACCTTGAAAGAATACCGTTAGTTAAAGATGGATACCGTGGGTTTCATTTTGGACAATATAGCACGGAGTATTTGAAATATGCTGCAGGTGAGTTTAAATTTTATTTATTTAGCAACAGAGTTCAATTTAAATTGTATTTGTGTATAATTGTTGTTGATATTTTTCTATGTATAACTAAATCTAAATTGGAAGTTAAAATTTTATGGCTTTTTGTTTTGTTAAAGCGAGAAAAAGGTTATAAGATTCCCCTAAGTGTAATTTGAACCCACAACACATTCTAAATTGTTCCACGATTATACTAAGGTTTTATATATTTAAATGTATTATATTTAATATTAAAAAAAAATAATAATATAGCATAATATATTTGTTTAGACATGATAGACGAAGCGTCATACAAAGTGCGTAAAGAAGTGAAACGCAAGAGGAAGAACAAAGAAATAGACGTGCACAGTTGTTTGCAACTACTCATGGATGTTACTACTGATATGTTGGATCCTAAGGTACGTTGTTGATTATGAAGTAAATTTTTTTTTTGAAAATAATGTTTATTAACAAAAAACAATATTATACAATGAAATGTCCGGTGGTACCCACACTAGGTATTCCTGTGTCGTGGGTACCTATTGATAGTTTTACAGTACATGTTTATTGTTGTCGCTCGGTTTAGCTTATATATTATATAATTGTTTCACAAACGTTGCATAATTTTAGTAGTAATATTGAAGTAACTTACAGATAGTCTTATGATAATGAATAGGTACTATACTAAGGGCGCATTTTCATTGGTCGATAAGTCGGTAGTTAGCCTGATTGCGGGGAGTACCCGCATGCGAGCTAACAACCAATGAAATCCACTGGTCGATAACTCGGTCGATTAAACGTGTGCGGGTGATATCCGCATTCGGGATAACGACCAATGAAACTAGTCAGTCGATAACTCGGTCGATACAAAGCATGCGGTGACTCGGCTCCGTTCAGTTATTCATTAGACGTCATCAATACTACGCGTATTATTTATATTATTAACGCTGTTTTTAATGTTAATGATTTGTAAGTACGTCTGCTTATCTCAAAACCCACTGCCAAACTGCAAGTACCTAATTCTCTCGCACTTCAAATGCGGGCTCTAACGACCAGTGAAAATGGCTCCCCGCGTGCGTGCCTTATCGCATGCGTTATAGAAATCATCAGCACCCCGTATGCGGGCTCTGACGACTAGTGAAAACGATAAACTCTTTGCGGGCCCTATGGCATGAGTTACAGAAATCTCCCGCACCCCGAATGCGGGCCTTATCGACCAATGAAAATGCGCCCTAAGTGCGAGAAAAGTTTTTCGGTGGTGTCATAGGTCAACGAGGAGAGCGCAATGTTTAATATCACAAGCGTTAGCTACTTTATTGTAAATAAACGACTCAATGAAAGGACTGAAGTTTATGTTAAGCTAAGACTTAACATCGTTACTTTATTCATATAAACGTTTTAATATCTTTATTAGTTGTTATTCAAGAGTTAAGAGATGTCTATGGTAGTTTTAAAAGTTGAATTCGGGGAGAATTGATTATCGTACGGCGGTGAGCTCCGTCACTCAACACGCAAACGGCTCGATATACGAAAATCGGGGAACGGAGTGTCTTCACAGTAATGGGATAAGGGGTGAATTTAAAAAAAAATATTGTTTTAAAAGCATTGTTGTGACACAATAGCGAAGCGTCTGCGTTAAAACGCGACGGTTTGTGGGTTCGATTCTCACTTGGGGAAGATGGATTTTTTGGTTGCCATTTTATTTGGTAACTAGGCAAAGCGCGGCGCCGAGTTCCGCCACTTAACAGGCAATGCCTTGAAAATGACCAAAGGCGGGGAACGGAGTGTCACAGAGCTAGGTACTAATGGTTCCTGTGATTCTCTCAGCCTAACCTACTATGAACGGCATAAAGCGTGAAGCTACAAATAACCGTAGGTGTAGGTTTATAATCTTAAAAACCTTTTACCCTTTTTGGGTTTAAACCGTAAAAACCTTTTAACCTTTTTGGGTTTCTAACCTTAAAGTATTCCAATGCACGTTTCCAATGCCCATAGTCGTCGACGGGCGTGGCGGCGCGCGCGTCCCTCGTGAAGCTGCTGAGCGCGACGTCGAGCGCGATGAGCTCGCGCGCGCAGTGGGGCGCGCTGGCGGCCGCGCTCGCCGCGCCGCAGAGCCCGCTGGCCGCCGCCGCCGCGCTGCACGCGCTCGTCGCCAGCCTGCCCGTGCTTAGTGCCGCCAGGGTGGGTGCCTGTGTGCCTGTGTGCCTGTGTTTCGGTGTGGCTGAGTTTGTGTGCCTGAGTTTCAGTGTGCCTGAGTGCCGGTGTGCCTGTTTTTATAATTGTTTTTCTAGATTTTTTCGCTTTTTACGATAGTATTTTTATTATCTGTGTCTTTATTATTTTTTTTCTACCTTTTCTCGCTTTTTAAGTCAGTTTATATTTGTACTTCGATAATATCGATTCATAACTAAGTCTAATTTTTTTAAATTATTAAACAAATTCCATATACGCTTTCTAAAAATATTTTTCTTTCATAACAAAATTAAACAAAAACTAAACTAGATTATAACTAACGCTATATTTAGGAATTATCATCAATACAAGAGCGTCTAGAACGCTCCACTTCAGCGACATCAGCGCCGGTGAGACAGGCGGCTTTGCGCGGTTGGTTGTTACTGCTTGCCGTACCCACATACGGCATCGAATCCGCTACCCTCGTCAACATGGTCAGGGACCTCGGCCGGGAGGGGGGGCTCAGGTGAGGGTTATTTGTGTCTTGTTGTTATGGTCTGACTATACGTGACGGTCGTAGGTTCGATTTCTGCTAAAAGTTTTTTTAATTAATTTTTTTTTTTCTTAAAATATCTTCTTAAAGAAAATTGAATCAAAAGTTTTTATTGAGAAAAACGCATTGCTATTTCAAAAATGGGCATTTTTGGACACATTGGTGATAGAAGAAATACAAAAGAAAACATATAAAAATTTTTCATAACAACAAAACATATTGTATAAAGTATATAGTTGTATAAAGCTTAAGAATTTCGACGCAGCGTGATGAAGAACGCACAGCTCAGTGGTTAGAGCGGTTTGCGCGAGGCGCGGGTTCATATCCCGCAAAATAAATATTTATAGTTTTCATTAAATAATACAGTACCAAATCTGCCAGAAATTCCCATTGAGCAATAGGCCGCCTTTTCTACATAGGTATACTCATATATATTTCTTCACTAATTTACTTTTTTGTTTTGAGCGTGCAATCAAGAGTTATTAAATTGAATTAAATTAATACTTTTTTGTATTTTCTGAGTGTGTTATCATATTAAATTAAATAAACTACAATTTCCAGGATATCCCCCCATGAGATGAGCCTCCGCTGGGCCATATTGTTCTCGCTGGTAGAGCTCGGTCACGCCGAGCTGGTCAGCGCGCCCGTCGACTTCCTCGTGGCGAATCCTAACCACTATTGTGCCGATTTGGTCGTTAAGGTGGGTTCGGATCCTGGTTTGGGGGACATTTTTTTTATACGAGTAGGGGCTAATTTATAAAAATATTTTTAATTGCCAAAATTTTACTTTTTGTAGAGTTATAAGTTCATATAGTATATCTACTACTGGGTGTATTGCGACAGCGCAGCTTTTGTCAATATTTTTACAATAAAATGTTTTAAGATTGTATATGAAAATTAGTTAAAATTGTGAAAAGGCACAGGTTTTTTTTACTATTTCACAATTTTTATATGGTTTAGAAAACTAGATAAAAGTATGCTTTTAATTAAGTAAGTAAGAACAAAGATATATTTTATTTTATTATTTCTTTTTCAGGGTATAACCTCAATTTTACGCCAGCAAGTGCTTCCAAAGGAATTAAAAAATAATATAATGCAAAAATTATTGGACAACATTAGAAAATATTCCGAAGATCACGCCGTGCAGATACTGATGGTGCATATGTTTACAGGTTGGTAGTGAGATTCTTCTCCAGTACTTCTTCAGTACTTCTCCAGAGGTTTTTTGATGTAAGTGTTAAAGACACTTGTCATGTGGACTTCAATTGGGTAGAGAGAGGGAACCTAGTGTTAAGACACTGTGTTCCCCAATTTCAAACCAATTTTGGTAAATGGCATATTGTGTAACGGAACTTAACGCCGCGCTTTATTACTTAGTATCATTTTTTTGTTTATATATATATATATATATATATATATATATATATATATATATATATATATATATATATATATATATATATATATATATATATATATATATATATATATATATATATATATATATATATATATATATATATATATATATATATATATATATATATATATATATATATATATATATATATATATATATATATATATATATAATATATATATATATATATATATATATATATATATATATATATATATATATATATATATATATATATATATATATATATATATATATATATATATATATATATATATATATATATATATATATATATATATATATATATATATATATATATATATATATATATATATATATATATATATATATATATATATATATATATATATATATATATATATATATATATATATATATATATATATATATATATATATATATATATATATATATATATATATATATATATATATATATATATATATATATATATATATATATATATATATATATATATATATATATATATATATATATATATATATATATATATATATATATATATATATATATATATATATATATATATATATATATATATATATATATATATATATATATATATATATATATATATATATATATATATATATATATATATATATATATATATATATATATATATATATATATATATATATATATATATATATATATATATATATATATATATATATATATATATATATATATATATATATAATATATATATATATATATATATATATATATATATATATATATATATATATATATATATATATATATATATATATATATATATATATATATATATATTTTACTGATTCCACAGCCGACAGCAAACTAATAAGTCCAAAACTCCAAACTGACGTGTCCAACATGGATCCCGACATACTTATGAATTCAATGGAGAGAATAACATTATTATATAAAGTATTGAAAATATGTAAAAATAAAGAGAATAAATACATAATAATGTGCGCGTTGAAATATTTTCTAAGGGAGACTTTGCCTCCAGCGGCCACTCTGAGTAAAATTGTTATAGAGTTTCTGGAAATATGCAAGGAGAGCGAGAAGAGAGATTGGTCACTACTGTGCGATAGGGAGAGATGGATCGATAATTCGGTGTTCAATGCTGATATTGTTTTTGAGGTGAGTTTGGATTTTTTTTATTGATAATTTGCTTTTAAAAATTATTGTAAATGATCTAATTTAACATTTTTTTTAAAGGTATTCCAAACATCTGTATCTCAAAATCAACTGCCAGTACTAAGTGGATGGATTTTTGAAGCCTTAAATCATTTATTAAATGAAAAAGTTACATCGACATTGCTGCCATATTGCCTTCTGGCTCTACTTATTTCAGCCAGTTCTAACACACATTTACGTTCTTTGAATGCATTATCAAATCATGTATTAAGGACAGGCTTCTATAAAACACCTGATAGTATTCAAAATTTTGGTATTTTCAATGATTTTGCATCGAATTGGGGCAATAAAATGTCTTTCTCCGACCGTCGTTTGTTATGTATAGTTGCTTTACATTCAAATTTTAGTTCAAATCAATTGGAACGACTGAAGGAGTTGTGTGAAGTGAACGAATGTTTGAATGATTTGAAGCAATGCTTGTTAGATTAGTTTAAATTAATATTTATTGTGAGAAATGTTATCGGGATGTGTTAGTGAATGAGTGAGTGAATGGTTTTAATTTGGTACTAATTTGAATGAATGTATGAAGGCTCTTGGATATATTTAAAAACTTAGAACAAAATAAATACATGCTTCTCTCGTCTGATATTTATTTGTTTTTAATTGCTGTTTCTCATATAAATGAATATTTTAAACAATGGAGTTTAAATGAATTAATTAAAATTTAAAAAAATAATGAGGTTAACAAAATAAATTCATAATATATTAAGTTTATTATTATTGACATTTGATATAGGTATATTATGATATTATATTAAAAAAAAAAAGACAATATTCGATTATAAACAGTTTTTCAAAAATCTCCGAGAAAACAATTCAATTGCAAAGATTGAGTGAATGACCGTTTGAATGAAATATTACTTATTAAATTTGAGTTAATACAAGTAGCAAAAGGCTTAATTGAGATTAGCTGGATTGGGATGTAATGACAGAAAAAGGTTATACGTTTTTTATGGCAAGTATTATATTTTCAAAATATATTATGAATTATACCATAGTTATAAAATTTATAATTGAAAATAATAAATTTTAAGTGTCATTCCAAGAGAAATTTTAATTTAAACAAAATAAAGCTTTAGCCTCCTAATCTGAACCTAATTGTAAAAATATTTAATCATTTTTAATTTTTTTTACTATTGTGTCGTATAAATTGTATTAAAACTTTAGTTTTTGTGTATAATTGTTTAATAAACAAGAATTAAGTTAACGTATTCGATAAGCTTTTATTATTATAGTATAAATGTGGATGGAAACATTATTAAGGGTAAAATAATAGACAGAAAAAAATTATAATAAACGTCATTATGATATTACGGAAAGCTTTGCTCTTTGAAATATGTTTTAAAAACCTTTTGGTAATTTCATTTGTTACTAGAGATATGTTTGAATCACTTTATCGTCCAAAGGAATTCCGGGATAATAATTTTAGTATCATAACCTCATTTGACTTCCATTCAGCAAATTTCTTAGTTCCAACTGTTCTGGAGAACGAACCAAAAATGTTAAAGATTTTTCGTGTTATAGCAAAGTGTATATAACTTGTATATATTTTTAAATAAAAACAGGTGTTTTGAAATCACATAATGTAATATTTATTTTTATTTATATGGAAACAAATTGTTATTTTTATATGGTTGTTTTACGTTGTTATTAATATCAAATAGTTTCGTTTTTTTTGGTACAAACTTACACACTGACATTTAACACAAATATTTGCAAAAATGCTAATAAATATGCCGCAAAAAATTATATTTAATTTTTTGTTTGAATTTTGATCATTTGGTTACAAGATTTCTTTTTCTATTTATTTCCTTATTATATGTTACGTAGATTATACTGCAATAAGATAAATACAAACATTTAATTATTTAATAGTATTAAAAATATTAAGTGTGACACTTTTATAATATTATTTCTTATTTATAAAACATTTAGTTATTACTAGAGATGTACCGACTATGACTGGTCGACTAGTCGAACAAAAATACCGACTAGTCGGCCGACTGATCGGACAACCGATCATTTCTATGAGGAAATTGTATAAGAGTCTAGCGATATAGAGGTATATGTTGGATTTTTTGGCAATGTTATCATAATTTTGAAGTAAAAAATAATTAAGTATACATGATTGTATTAAAAGTAAGTCTTTACTGCCATTCTAGCTTTGTTTATTGTTTAACAGCTGTTTTTGGAGGCGAATCGAATTGATCATCGATAGATTTTGTTATCAAGTAAACTGATTGTGAATGGTAAAGGGTTGTTTCAAATATCAAAACGTCTACATTTTTTTAATCATTAATAAGTAATCTATCATTTTGTTTTTTAATAATATATTTTAGTAAGAAATATTTAAAATTTAAAGCCAACTATTCGCCTGCTACAGATGCCCGATAGTCGGCTTTATCGATTAGTCAGTGCATCTCTAGTTATTTAAAATGTTCGCATATATCTTTTAATGTTATATTGACTCCAGATTATTAAGTCACTTTTAATTTTAATGAAAAAAAAAAGGTGTAATGTCATTGTTAATAACACAGACTATAAAATGTAGAATAGAATTGAAAATAAAATATATTTTCAATATTTAAATAATTGTAGTACAAAATATTTGTAATTAAGAGGCCTTTGGCGTTCAAAAGCTGTAGATGTTAGAAAAATGCTTAAGTATTTTAATATTTACTGGTAGGTTCTCTAATATATGTACTTTTGTCATATATTTCTTATATTTAAAAAAAAAACAATATGGTCTTTATATAAAAATAAGTATGTTAATGAATAGCATTGAACATTTTTAATATCGAATATTAGTTGAAATCGATTAGGTCGTCATCATTACAAGCTAATCGATTATTAGGTATTTATTAGCTTTTGTTATTCAGTTGTTCTTAATGTGTTATTATTTTTTATTTTATTCTATTTTTTTGAAGTATTAACCCACACTTAAGATAGTAAATTATTTATAAAATACTTTCTAATGTCCACAAGTAAGAAATATTTTAAAAATAATATAAATATTTAATAAATATCACCCTTAAAAATAAAGCGGATTTAGTTAATAATCTCTCTACAGAGATGCTTACAAAATGAATGAGTATTGAAAATAATATAACATTGTCAAAAGAACTCATGGCTTAGTAATTAGTCCTTAGAAGGTTTCCACTAGGCGTGGGTTCAAATTCTTATATGTTTTCTTAATAACATATAAATAAGCATATATAAAGTTAAGAACTTGTCGCTTTATTATTTATGAGCTTAACCTAACATAGTGATCTCTTACCTATAGTTCTAAATATGTAAGCGTTATGTTATATCTTTATTTAACAATTATTTTACTCGACGCTGTATATTTTGAATAAATATGTATATTAAAAAAGATTTTTTTTTAAATTTAAACAAAATTCTATCATGGCGTAGTGGCATTATTTAATGTAAGTTCGATGAATGTGGGTTCGATTCCGTCTTGGAGGTAAAAGTGTGTTTTTCCTTGTTCTATGTAATCTTCAATTATATGTACTTACGTTTAATGCAGAATGGAAATAAGTAGTAAAAGACTAAGACAAAATAGAACAGGCTACCTTGAAGCTTAATGTTCCGCACGCTAAGATCACGCAACGCTTCGAAACTCGTAAAGTGGGTAACGGAGTATCTTAACTATGTTCCTACAGTTTTCTCTGCCTACCCTGCCATGTTCTACCCCAAGCATTCACTGTTTCAGAACAGGGAACAGGCTATCTTCAAGCTTAATGTCCACTGTCCACTGTCGCTAAAATCGACGTCTAGACCTAGAGATAATTTTTACGTATTTTATGTTTTTTTTTCCAGAAAATTTGTAACGAGAATGTTTTGACACTAGTTTTTCTCTGCTTACTTGGTAATATTAATATATTGAGTTTTTTTAATTGGTTATTTTTTAACTTTAATATTACGACGCTACAGATTTTTGGTCCCTATCTGTACCCTTTTTAATCTATAAATATTATTTCAATGTAATATATTATACTAGTGAATATTCTAAAATGAATTGTCTATAGGTTCGATTCCCACTCGAGGAGAATGGATTATGTTATTTTCATTATCATCGCTCTGACAGCTAGGTAAGCGCGGCATTGAGTTCCGCCAATCGTTAATGCCTTGGAAGAAGCAAAGGATGACAAGAAACGAAGTGTCTCAAAACTAAGCTCCCATAGTTCCTGTGGTTCCATCTGCGTACCCTGCTGCTGATAAAAAGTTAAATTAAAAAAAGAAATTGAATTGTGAAAAAAAGAAAGTTAATTATAAATACTAAATTATTAATAGCATTTGTGATTTGGAGGACCGTTGTGGCGCAGTGGCGTAGCGTCTGCCTGTAGATGCGACATGCCCGCTAGGTATAGTGGGTACGATTACCACACGGAGAAGTTGGATTTTTCTATTTCCGTCTGCCACTCAACACGCAATGCTTTGAAAAAGGCGAAAAGCAGACACTAAGCAACGGAGTGCCATAACACTAGGTTCCTATGGATCCTGCAGTTTCCTTTGCCTACCTGAAAAAAAAGATCATTTACAAAAAATATGAATGATCATCATCAATTAAGGACTAGCAAATGATAATAGAATTACTCGTGTAATAGCAATTTAAATTGTGATAAGCTGTTGAAAAGAGACAGCAATATATATGATTCATTGATAATATATAATCTATTGATGTTGATAACAGCTATGTTATATTAGGGTAGTGTATAACATACCTATGTTTATATCAATTATAGAAATAAATAAAGATTTCTGAAATTTGTAAAATAAAATATTTTTTCTAGCACTTGATAAGTAAATAGTGTACCGTGTTGGTGTAGAAGTACGGTGTCTACTTGTAATCGCGACGTTTACTAGGTTCGATTCCCACTCTGGGGGAATATTGTTTATTTTCTTTACTTAATAACAATGTCAAAGTACGGCTTTAGTTCCGCCACTCACCACTCAATGCTTCGAAACTCTTAAATTAGATCTTAACACTAGGTTCTTACAGTTTTCTCTGCCTACCCTGCCATGTTTCACTCCACGCATTCACTGTTCCAGAACAGGCTGCATCAGGTTGCCAGATCCAACTTTAAGAGGCTTCTTAAATTTATAAATATACAGGGGATTTTGAAACAGTTTCCAGTATTGTTTAAGAATAAAAAATCTTTTCATATAATCACAGTGGTCTTCTTAAACAATTATTATTATTGATTAATATTTTGAAATATATAATTTCGCTTATTTTTTTATTATTTCAAAGATTGATTGTCTATAGAGTCATGAGACAAAAGGTAAATTTTTGTCTCACTTCCCCCGAGAAACAAACAAAAACCCATGTATTTTCCAAACCAAGCGGCCAATAGATCATTTTAACTATTTTTTTTAGTTTGCCGCTGCACATGACAGAAAAAGCAGAAGGAAACATAAGAACTGTAAGAACCTAGTCTTAAAAGACTCCGTTCCCCACTTTTCGCCTTTCGAGGCATGAAGTGTTAAGTGGCTTAGCTCAACGCCTTGTTGCATGAGCGAGGAAAATTAAAATAATTCACATTCCCCGAACGGGAATCGAACCTACAAACCGGGGCGTTTACAGGCAATCACTCTCTGCGCCACGACGGTCCTAAAAGTTCACCTTATAGTTTTCTTAAACAGAACCAGATATAACTCAAAGTTAATTATCATTATACGAACAGACATTGATAATGTTTTATCAATAATTATTGATGAAATTATTCTCTTATCAGTTAGTGTTACGCGATGGCGGCCACACGTCGCGCTTACATTTTCGGTGTTTTCGTGTCCAGTGTACTTTCTGTTATTTTGATCATAGTCGCTGTGTCTAGTGACAGTTTGGTAAGCATCACTTTTGGTTTCTTTTTGTGAGAAAATGAGAGAAAATTCTGCCGTTTTAAGAGATGGATAAATATGAACTAGTGTTGAGATGTTGCATTATGCACTGTCCAGTCATATAAGAGTGTTTTTGGTAGCTAGAGTGAGAAAATAAATTAGGGATTCAAGTTTTTTTACTGTACAATAATCACCACGTCTATAGACTCATAATGTTCCACTGCATCATAGAGCATCATAGAGTAAGTTATAGGTTCTATTCCCATTTTAGACAAAAAATTCTATTTCAATAAATTTTTCGCTCCAATAGTAACCTCAAATACAAAATATTTACATACTCCTATAATAGTATATAATGTATGATTATTACAAGTCATTAGTTTTGAAAGCCATTCTGCCACAAGGTACAAGGCTTTTTACTAAAGAATGCACGAATTAAACGATTTTGTGGTTATAGTAGCATTCCTTCAAAATTCGGTTGGCGATGGAAACTCATCATTCTACGACTTAAACCTTCAAGCGTTCTAGTTAATTAACGTGGTAAAACAACATTAATGACTAAATTACGATAGAATTGCTAAAGTAATTAAAAAATTGTACTTTTGTATAACATGACGAACATAAAATATTGAAAATAAATAGTGATTTTAAAAAATATATAGTTACACTATACCTGGTTTGGCGGTACCTTGTTTAACTGATTTAGGCACGTGTAGTGAATAATGATAAAAAAGATATAAAAAGCAAAAGTGAGTGGTAAGAAATGTAAGGGAGACTTTGGTTGACTATTGAAAACACTGATCACAATGTCAAAGATACTGGAGGGAGGTCACGTATCAAGCATGAGAAATCTCCGGAGAGCATGTATGAAGAGGATCCCAGCGTTTGGCTCAACGTTCTCTCCGACCAGCCCGCTAGGTATAGAGTGTAAAGTACATATGATAAGTGCATTTACATAGTGTATGTACACTATATAAAAACACTTATCATATTATATATCACCATAAGATTGCTTTCTGTATACGATATATAAACCCTTAATTTGGTGATGTATGCCCCAATATACATCAACTTTAAAAAAATATTTTATATTAGATAATACATAAATAACGTAAAATTATATTTTTATACACTGCAACATAAACAACTTTTAGTAGAAAATATAAAACAGACATTTGGAATCACTAGTTTTTACATTAGTTAACGAAAATGGGGTGCCGGCGGCCGTCAGCTGTTCTCTCCAATTTGTTTGATTATTACCCAGTTTGGTAAAAGTTTCACGACTGAATCCTATGCTTGATATCATTATTATATAATTTGTCTAATAAGTTTGCAGTTCTAACTTCTTACATTGGTATTATTTTGAATATTAACATGATGTATGCTATGACATACATTGCCAAGTTTGTAAAAAAAATACTCCTATTTAATTTGTATGTCAGGGCATAAATTGCTAGGTAGTTTTGCTTTGCTTAGTTTCTATATTAGCATTTTCTTTCCATGTCTGCAGCAAAAGCTTGAAACTCGTGTTGATAGAATTTTAGCACTTGTCCCTGCTCAAAATGCGACTTCTGATTATAGTGAACATTCCGATATTCAAGACGAAATACGTGTGCACACTCTGCACCTGAGGGTGCAGAGTGTGTTGGTATTGGTAGTTCTTTAGAAAGACTTAATCTTCTAGATGATGAAGATCCCACCAGCGAAAATGTTCGCATTACACCAGTTTTCCAAAATGTTTATTCAAGCCCATCTCTAGAACTGAATTGTAGTCAAGTACCAGTACTGAGTGATATTCCTTCCTTTCCCACAACGCCTGCAACCCCTGCTGCTTCTGCAACTGCTACACTAATTGCACCTAATGGACCCCCTGGTTTGGTAACCCCAAGCATGTCGACGAATGCCTCCTTGACATCACGTATTTTCATAAAAACCAGATCACAACGTCCCACTGCTCATGTTGCTAAACGACCTAGGCGAATGCAAAAATTTACTCTTAGTTATAATTGGAAAAAAGCTGTGTTTCAACATATGGCTTCTATAGAAGAGGAATCGGAACCTGTCCGGAACGTCACAGTCCTAACGCCCCTGGAGTATTTCTACAAGTTTTCTTCTCCAGATATTTTGACAGATATTGTCGAACAAACAAATACGTATGCAATATCCCAAATTTTGCTTTCAAGACAAGGAGATGGTATATCGGCATATATGCGCAACTTCTTGATATCTGTATAAATAACGCATGGCTTCTTCACAGAAGAGATTCCAAGACAAAGTCAATTGCTTTGAAGGACTTTAGATTCGAATTGTACGAAGGTCTAAAAAAATACCAGCGTTCTGAGGGTAGTAACAAAGGCACCAAAAAAGAAAACCGCAAGCAAGTCCAGTCGAAACATCACGATTTGACAACATCGGTCATTTTATGACAATGACCACACAAGGAAGATGTCGATTGTGTTCAAAACTCACAGTCGTACAATGTATGAAGAACCACGTCCGCCTTTGTTTCGTGAGTGGCAAAAATTCCCGTAATTGTCAACTAGATTATCATGTGCCTACGTAATTTCAATGTATTTTTTTATAAAAATAAATAATAAATATAATAGTTGATTTTTTTACATACGTAGTCAGTACTTACCTAATTGGCAATGTATGCACCTGCATACAACACATTTACGATTTGTATTCTTGAGTAGTTGGCGGTGTATGTTGTGGCATACATGAGTTTTCAGGCAAACTAACTTTTTCAGATTTTTTTTAAAATTTTTCTATAGTCGTTTTATATGTATAAATAATATTTCTGATGACAAAATTCAGGTTTTATAACATTTTATACTTTGCCAAATTAAGGGTTAAAAAAACTACTACTGGGTACATTTATAAATCTTAAAAAAGTCA
The DNA here is from genome assembly GCA_037178615.1 of Dione vanillae. Taxonomy (NCBI): domain Eukaryota; kingdom Metazoa; phylum Arthropoda; class Insecta; order Lepidoptera; family Nymphalidae; genus Dione; species Dione vanillae. Next base: position 515,046 of record JAZFAU010000258.1, read on the forward strand.
AAATTTTAAATGAACTTCCCCACGTAGACAAAGTTGTGGGTACATCAATCAATTGAGTGATATAAACGTCTTGCCTCGGTACTATAATATGACCCAAAATTAATTCAAAGATATTTATAAGATGAATAGTAGTCAATACTCGCGGCGCCATGATAAAGTACTAGAAATCATACGTGAATCCGTTATTCTTTCAGTAGCAAGAGCACATAGAAAAATTACAACCAGCAAACGCTCCCTAGAATTTGTGAAAGAAGGTTCTCATAAGAAACCTACACAAAAGCCTTTCGTAGACTATAACTACTCTATAGAACGAATTCTCTATTGCGTGGCCTATAACTACTCTATAAAATGAATTCTCTATTGTAATATGACTAAATAAGACGTTGAGTTCTGCCTATCAACAAAAAATGGAGAACGGAGTGTCTGGACGCTATGTTCACGATACCGTCCTCAGTGTGAATGATAAAGCGTAAAGCTTAAGTTAATATATTTATTACGTTCATTTTATTAACATACAAGGCGTAGGGAGTGCGTAATGTACAAAATGTAATATTCTTTTGTAACGTTATCTATTTCCTATTTTGATTTCGTGGAAATCGAAAATCGTATGATATACGGAAATTGGATGAGATCCTTTTGACACGAATGGATTTGCTAGCTGATAAATGATTGATGAAGCTGACACGTCGAAGAACTCATACTTGCTTTTTTTGGAAAATGCATTATATATTTAAATTAACTTTGATATAATTGCAGATAAAGTTAAAAAAAGTGTGAATATTTTAGTTTATATGCGTTTTTTGTTTTGCTATCGTCTATGTAAGACGAAAAACACTGTGTTTTCCTTCTATCCCACTATTCTTATAAATATATTGTATTGTCATTGTTTCGGGAAAAGTACGCCAAAATTTCAAGCATTGTACACCAAAAATTAAATAATTATATTTACATAAAAAAAAATACTTGACGAATTACTTACCGGCTCACAACCTTCCGAACGATGGTAGCGACATGTCCATTCCACCATTCGAAGGTAGGTACTTGTACAAGTCTTTTAGAATATAAAATATTTCGAATTGAATTTAATTGGGCAACGAAGTATCTTAACTCTAAGTTCCTACTATTAAAATGGTTCCATCTGCTTACGCAGCTATGAGCGGGATAAAGCGTGAAGTAAAAAGTGAATTTTCAGTTAATACGTTGTTAAATTAAAGCATTTAGTACTGCCACTCAACACGCAATATCAGAAACATTGGACAAGGCATGAGTTGCAGAGTAGACTAAAAATAGATTCCTCTTATGTGCAAAAAGCGTGAATCTATATTAAAAGAAGTGGGTCAAAGAGGCGATGTAAATTTTTCTTTAAAATGAATCTCGGTTTATATGTATGTCACATACATACATGTGCTTTATCTCACAAGATTTCTTGTACCAGTTTTAATATTTCGAGAGAGCTCAGGGCTGAATTATTTTCGTCCACTGATATTAGTTTTTGCTTTAAACTACTTTTTGTTAAATACTATATACGAGGGGTGATCAATAAGTAATGATAATACATATGAAACAGAACTATTAGATAAAAAAAAGGATTTTATTTTTCAACATAACAAGTTAATACATTTAGTGTATCTTTTTTCTAAGCCCATGATTCCCTTAGAAAAAAATTCTTTGTCTTGACCCTCCCAAAATGCCTCTACTGCGGCCATCACTTCACTATTGTCCTCAAATTTGTTGCCCCGGAGATGTTCTTTGAGCCGAGGAAAGAGGTAGAAGTCACTGGGTGCTAGATCTGGCGAATAGGGAGGGTGTTCGAGCAGTTCGAACCCCATTTCTTCAATGGCAGCCATCGCAACTGCGGCTTTGTGAGCCGAGGCGTTGTCTTGGTGAAACAGTACTCTAGCGCGCAGTTTACCGCGTCTTTTTGACTTAATAGCCTCTCGCAATCTTCTTATTTGGTCTGCGTAGTAAGAGCCTGTTATAGTGGCCCCCTTTTCCAAATATTCCACCATAATAATTCCTTCTGCATCCCAGAAAACAGACGCCATAACCTTTCCCGCTGAACTTGACACTTTGAATTTCTTCGGCGTTGGTGAGGAAGCTCGTTTCCAAGTCATTGATTGTTGTTTGGTTTCGGGATCAAAGTGGTGGATCCAGGTCTCGTCCATGGTCACAAAACGCGACAAAAAATTTTCCTTATCGGCCTGGAACTTTTGAAGATTCACCCTCGAAATGTCGACTCGTTTCTTTTTTTGCTCGTCGGTTAACATTCTCGGCACCCAACGCGCAGAGACCTTTTTCATATGCATTTCGATGACGATGATTTTTTGAACGCTGCCATAGGAGATCCCTGTGACCTCAGCTACATGCCTTACGGTCACCCTTCGATCGGCCAACACGATATCTTCCACTTTTTTTACGTTTTCTCCAGTAAGGGACGTGGAAGGGCGTCCTTCGCGATGTTCATCTTCAGTGGAGGTTCTGCCCAGCTTAAATTCCTTTGCCCAGCGTGCGACTGTGGAATATGGAGGAGCAGTTTCAGTGCAGCCCCAATGTTTCCTCAAGTCGCTGTGTATGTCTTTGGTAGACATTTTTTTCAGGCAGAGGTACTTGATGACAGCTCTTATTTCATTTTTCTCCATTTTGATGTTTTCTCTTCGACAGTTCGTATTCAAATGAATGTATCTTCCGGTAATGGTGTCCTATTTATACAATTTTTTGAAGCTGAACTAGTGGATAAATAAGCAAGCAGAAAAAAAAATAATTTGGGGTTTTGTGCGTTCTAGAAATACTCGATTATCATTACTTATTGATCACCTCTCGTAGATAAGATAAGTATGAATTAAATACACAACATCTTCTGTTAGAAAGTGGTGAACAAATTATCATGAAAATTATCTTGCGTAGCAGTAAGAATACGAAGGAGTGACTTATCACAACAGTTATTTTACTATGCAAAATGTCACTTTATTGTATTTTTAGTTATCTCGTTATTATTTCACCACATCCTATATGTTATTTATAACAGTGAATATAATATTTCCTCTCGAGAGAAAGTTAAGACACCTTATTCTCTTCTCTATATACAATTACATAATACGAAACAACAATTGAGTATTATGTGCTGGTTTTTTCCCTTCCATGAAAGACTTGCCATGCATATGGTATATTTTGCCATATTTATCCCCCTACAACAGGAATCGAACACAAAAACGTTGCGTTTATCATATTCACAGCTACACATTGTGCCGTTGCTCTATTTTAAATATTTACGTATCTGTATATATCCATTCCATTTAATACATTCATAAAGGTAACACATACATCAATGCAATTCGATAAATTAGTTTTATTGGATTTATGACTTAAATAAAGCCGTCATCGTGTGATAAGGATTAGGGGAGTTTTAGTGCTGTGCAATTATTAGACATACATACATGTATCGTGAGACAGTCATGGCGCAGTAGAAGAAGATTACGTGTTCGATTCCTGCTTAGAGGAAGGAATTATTTTTATTAAGAATTAAAAAAATATCAAAAAGTAGGAAACAGAGTATCTTGATACTTAGTTGCATCTGTTTTTTTCTAAACAGAATATTGTAGTATTAAGTGATCAGAAAAAGATTTTTTAATTATTAATAATAGTTATCGGTCACTAGTTGTTGTGTGACGGTTTAATCGCTTGTTCATTAATCCTTTTTTTAATTAAATATACTCTTTCTGTGCACATTTAGGTTAGAAAACAAAATAAAACCTATCTTAATAAAATCGTTTCTGAAATAGATGATTTAATCCTAAATCAGAACCAAAATTATATCGACATATTTATATGACATAAAATTGATCTCATCTAACTCTTCCTTTATACTATTATACTTCCATTTCCTTTTGGGGCAATTCTGACGATCTCAATGTTCAAACTTCAAAAGTTTTGGGCAGTTTTCTTAAAGAACCTTTACTAGGCAGTAGTTATGGCTGTTTTTTAACATCACTTTTTATCCTGTACATGGCATTGGAAGGAAGATGGAATCGCAAGAACTTCGTCCCCCACTTTCAAGGATTTCTGTGCTGGGAAACGCCGCGCTTGCTTAGTTACCATAGCGAAGAAAATGGATTTGAAATGATCCATGATTACAATCCAGACAAACGATAAGACTCTACGCCACGACAGTCTTTATGTTATATTTGGCAAAACGCCGTCATCTAGTTTATGAGGCTAGGTTTCTCTCATCGTCGAGTCACAAGCGTTTATGCGCTCTTATGGGCGGGCTAGCAAAAATCAATTGATATTTTTTATTTCATTCAAATATTCAATCAAACATGTATGTATTATACAACTATATCTGCCACAGAAGCCTTACAAGACTTATACCTGGCAGGTAAATATATTGTAATAAATTTGATAGTAAAAATAAGATTAAAATATTAGTTTATGATATATTTTACAATATAGGTAGTTGATTTGGCTAAGTATTATCTTGTATACTATAACGGAAGTAGCATAATAAGGTATCCCTTCCGGTGTTCCTAAATTCCGGTCCTTGGTTTTCAAGTTTGCCTATTTATTAACAGGTGTAGGGTATTGTATATGAATTGCTTCTAAATTATACTAAGCGGAGAACAGAATGTTTTGCAACGTAAACTCTCCGCCTAAAATAAAAAAAAGTTAATCCTTAAAATCCAATTACAATCCGAAGCTGTAACCATATACAATATAAAATCAACTATATTTTATATATATATATATATATATATATATATATATATATATATATATATATATATATATATATATATATATATATATATATATATATATATATATATATATATATATATATATATATATATATATTATTTTCCATATATTATTTTCCAGGTAATTTCCACGGTGGATACTAGCGGGCCACAGCCAAGTAACGTGCGTTACGGTTTATTTGGAGGAGAGTTTGCTCAATACATATTTACAACACCTTCTTATAGTACACTATATGGTAAGTTTTATAGCTTGACGTCATCATCTTCATTTCAAACTGATAACTTGGAACGTAATGTCTAAATGGTAACATAATTTTTCTGGGTACGACCTCCACTTATATATGTTGAGCTTTCTCACTTTAATAGTACAAAGTGCGTCCTTAGATTCCGTCAGTGAGAACCTAGCTATTTCATTATTTTTAATCACAAAACTATGAAGGTCGCAAACTTTTTTTTATTTATAATTAAAATTGATAATTGTACCAATTTTTAGTACTGCAATATAAAAAATGTCAACCGCAACAACCACATTGGTAACAGGTTTATTTCTCATTTCTCACCTGTACCTGTTTATAATTAGTGGTTACTAAGATTTAAATTCCTGCGTAGATAAGAAAAATAATTGGATGTTTACATCACTTGTACACAGTATGTATAATATTAATAATTATAATTATTTGTCATTTTATCTGATGGATCAAATTATCGATTATTGGAATGATCATTGACAGTGACCAATGGCTTAATATGTAGACTTAACGTTAATAGATAGTGTTTTTTTTTTTCTTCTCGCTTTATCCAGCACATGGCAGGGTAAGCAGAGGGAACTGCAGGGGACCGTGGGAACCTAGTGTTAAGACACTCCGTTGCTTCAGTCCCTGCTTTCTGCCGTCTCCACTGTGAGAATCTAGTGTTAAGATACTCCGTTCCTTGCTTTCCTCTTTTTTTCATTGAGTGGCGGGGATCAACGCCACGCACGCCTAGTTGCCAGAGCGAAGAAAATGAAAATGAAATAGTCCATTTTCCCCTAATGGGAATCGAACTCACAACCGAAGAGCATACTGGCAGACGCTGCGTCTGTGTGACGATTTTGTATAATTAAATTTAATAAGTGCTTATGTAATAATACATTATATTATTACATAAGAGCTTATTAAATTAAAACTTAATATTTCGGGTCTATACAGGCTGTCGTTAATTTACCCTTACGAAGTTAGAACTTTGAACAAGTTTTTGATGTCACATTTGGTTTGATAAGGGATTGAGTGGTTTCGTTAGTAATTATATTATGGTTTATTATATTGTACCTATATAATATATTAAATTTCATTTAAAGAGTTAAAACATTAATTTTATTTTTTTTATTTACTCCACGCCTTATCTCGCTTTTGTCAGGGTAGGTAGAGGATACCGTAGATATCGTGAAAACTTAGTGTTAAGACTCTCCGTTCCTCGCTTATCGCCTTTCGAGGCAGAGTCTGTTGAGTAGCAGAACTCAACGCCCTAATTGAAACTTACACACATAGGTTATAGCTACTTTCATAAGTCATAACTTATGCAAAAAAGGGTATTTAAAATTAGTATATTTTTTTGGACCGTCGTAGCGCAGAGGCGTAAGCGTCTGCCTGTAAACGTGACGGTTTGAGGGTTTTTTCTATTCTATTCTTTTCATTTTTCTATTTCCATTCTTTTTGCTCTGGAAACTAGGCAAAGCGCGGCGTTGAGTTCCGCCACTCAGCACTCAATGCCTCGAAAAAAGGCGGAAAGCGGGGACGGAGAAAGCAGGGACTAAGCAACGGACTAGGCTCGTATAGTTCCTGCAGTTCCCTCTGCCTATCCTGCAAATGCGGGATGCATTGATGCGGGAGGCAAAGCGTGAAGCTAAAAAAAATATATTTTTTAATTTTCTCATTTGTATTTTAGTAACATGTATACCGGAACTAAACGCGTGCGCGGTCAGTTGCAAGACAGAGGCTCAAGCAAGAGAAGAAGAGGTTAGTACTATTTTTTCCTAAAAAGAAAAAAGTTCAAGATTAAATCGAGAGAAATGACGAAAACTAATTAATTTTACAATTAAATAAGCGTTTTGAATAATATATTAAAAAAATAACAAAAAGTATTTGAAAATATAACTTGTACAATATTCAAGCAATTGTTAGGTTAACTAGGATCAGAGTTAAAAAATATAAGAGTTAAATGGGTTAAATTTTTTTGTGTTTTTATTACGTTTACTATTTCATTATTTTAGATACCAAAAATTTTTATCTTCAAATTCATCATATTTAACATTTTCTTATTAATATTTACAATTTAAATATGAAATTGAAGTAGATAAATTTATTATTTTAAAAACTTCACTTTTAAAATCTCGAAACTGATTTTATTTATTTTATTTATTTATTTATTTTCCACTTAGAATCAATAAGATGATCACTTGTGTACGTCAGATAGAGCAAATACTTACATTTAACTTGTAACACTGTTATAGTTTTTTTCACAACCTTGCGCTATTTCTCGCATAAACGTAGGGTTAATCCTCCCCATTTTCCATCTAAATTTGTGACGAAAATCCATATTCCACTATATATTTCATTAAATGACAAAACAAATAAAGCAAAATACAAGCAAGCAATATAATAATATTTTTTTCAGGTACGAGCATTAGCAGCTGGCTATCGACCTAACACAGGCTGTGTATCTGTTACTACCGTGAATACATCAGGATCCATGTAATTTTACTTTTATCTTTTTTATGTAAAGTCTATATTATCCCCATATATTTTGAAACACTACTTGTTTAATAATGGAAGATATTAGGAGTAGGCTAAGAATATTTTTAAACTTTAAGACTATCTTTACAGTCATGTGAACCGCACTATGATTTTTTTTTAGCTTCACGCTTTATCCCGCATGGCAGGGTAGGCAGAGGGGGGAACTGCAGGGACCGTGGGAACCTGGTGTTAAGACACTCCGTTACTTAGTCCCTGCTTTCTCCGTCCCCACTTTCCGCCTTTTTTCGAGGCATTGCGTGTTGAGTGGCGAAACTCAACGCCGCGCTTTGCCTAGTTTGCCATAGCGAAGAAAACGGAAATAGAAAAAATCCATCTTCCCCGACTGGGGATCGAACCCAGAAACCGTCGCGTTACAGGCAGACGTTGCGCCTCTGCGCCACGACTGTCTTCAACCGCACTATGATTTCTTTTAAAATCCATTTTCTTCCATTTTCCAGTACCAGACCCGCCAGTCATATCTTACGGAATCTACGTGGCAACTCTTGCTATTATCTTCATATATTTGGCCGTGGCTATAGCAACTGCTGTATTAGCAATAGTTAATGCTACTACAAATCCCACTGAGCCCGTTTTTGGGTTACCAGGTGCGTTGAAATTAAGTTTTTTATAATATTACATTTTAGCCTACAATTTTGCGTGGACTACAAAAAGGATTTTAAAACTATAAAATTGTATACTGTCTTTTTGCCTCCCATCCTTCAAGGATCTTTAAGGATCATTTCCTTCTAAGCTCCTTAATTTCACTTGTGTTTGTCTGTCTGTTACTCAGTAGCTGATAGTCTTTATAAAATATTTGATTATACATCTCTTAGAACAAGTCCAAACGCTGCAGCTAAATATTTTTTTTTTAGCTTCACGCTTTATCCCGCATTTTGCAGGGTAGGCAGAGGGAACTGCAGGAACTATAAAAACCTAGTGTTAAGACACTCCATTGTTTAGTTCCTGTTTTCTCCGTCCCCACTTTCCGCCTTTTTCGAGGCATTGCGTGTTGAGTGGCGGAACTCAACTAAATAAATTATTGGCACATTATAAGCTTCCAATTTTGTAATAGGTATTACTACAATACTAAAGGTATTGTATTGTAATAGTTGAAATGAAATATTCTTTTTTCATTAAGAGCTTTAAAATTATGAAATTAAAACGCATTTCAAATCACGTAGATGTAAATAAATTAAAAGTTTCATTGCATTTATTGAAACCAATTCGGATAATCTAAAGTTTGAATATACTTAAATTAATTTAGTGAGATGAGTTACTCTCCTACATGCAATTTAGGGATTTCTCACTGGTGGAATACTAAGTGTCTTGACACTGAGATTTTTCTGTATATTGCTAAAGAAATAGAAAAAGAAAACTAGAAAATTTGATTCTGTGACCACACAAAAAACACTATTAAGGTTTTACTCCCCATAAAATATTTTCTTACATTCTATCTATAAATTTTGGTATAAACTGTGAATTATTGTGTATTCGTTTTATTTAAAGTTAGGTTATTTTATTTATAGTCTCGCAGCCCCAAGCTTCATCCCCATAGAGAGTTGTAAGTCATTTTTCGTTTACGCACCAACCTTATTTAATTTGGAAGCATTCAAAAGAAACTTTAATATAAATATTGTGTCTAGCATGTATTCTTCAAGTATTTTAAGTGATAAGGCCAGGCCGCCTTTATACCTTTATATATACATATACATATACATATACATATACATATACATATACATATACATATACATATACATATACATATACATATACATATACATATACATATACATATACATATACATATACTATACATATACATATACATATACATATACATATACATATACATATACATTACATATACATATACATATACATATACATATACATATACATATACATATACATATACATATACATATACATATACATATACATATACATATACATATACATATACATATACATATACATATACATATACATATACATATACATATACATATACATATACATATACATATACATATACATATACATATACATATACATATACATATACATATACATATACATATACATATACATATACATTCCTTTTTTGTATATAATAAAGAATTTTTCATATTATGTTACGTGAAAAATCTTTTTAATTGCTTATTTTCAAATATGTCTCCATTTAAAAGCGTAAGTTAAGAGAATCTATGGCCTCTATTTATCTGTGGCTATCCTAATGTAGTAGTATAGTAACTGACTGATAAACATACTGGGTATGGAGTTATGAGATGAAATTTACTTTTGTTTTATATAGACTTGACTAGACTTGAATCGAGTGGAATCAAGGACGAAATTTTTTGACACTACCTATGCATAGGACAAAGTTATATATCAATACAGAATAATACTACTTTTTTTAATGAGTTCAGATTTTCTTATATTATAATTGGTCCCAAAACTACACACTTATTTAACCCTATCTTCAAAACCACCTAAAATCGTTAAACTTTTAGGATTTATAATGACATACAACCTTGTTCTATACTTTGATCGACTATAGGTTATATATGAATAAAGTATTGGAGAATAAAAATGAGACAAGACTGGGATCTGAACATAATTGAAATTTCTGTTTATTTTAAGATTATGGGTTAAATTTTTCTTGCAAAATATACATGCTAAATTTTTTTTACAATAAATTCTATTAATAATTTAAAATTTTTTTAGGTTGTTTCTGCTCAAATGTAATAGCAACAGTTTTAGGCCTCGTTGTAATGTTGCTGTATGGTATATATTCGTCTACATCAGGACTGAAGGAACATCTAGCATTTTCTCTTATAGCTTTGGAGAACTATGTCACAGTATCTTCATTGGGATTTTCTTATTGGTAATTATTGTACTTTATTTAATTAACATTAATGTTAACTCAATTATGTTTTTGATTGATTTATTTTAAATAACGTTTGAATCGTCGATTTCAAGCTTACAAGTAAAAACGTCAAGAGATCAATTTCTCACATTAAGTATGGAATAACACTTAGAGAAAACATATAAAAATTCGACGCAATGTGTTTTGAACCCGCGCCCTCTTGCGAACCTTGCAAGTGCTTTAACTACTAAACCTTGCGTTCTTCATTACGCTGCGTCGAAATTCTCATATGCTTTATATAACTTATTGTGTTGTTTTGCATTTACATTTTTATATATATTTTCTTTAAGTAAATCTGGTAAATATATAAAATATTACAAATATATATTTTCTATTTCATTTCAGGTTACTAATAGTATCAATAATTTGTTCAATCACTAACATCGGACTTATTGAACTAAGGCGTTACTTATTAGAGAGGGATCCACCGCCTCCTACCATTAAAGTAGAGAATCATTCGGATGGCACTATATTCCTTTATTAAGCTTTTAATATATTTTATTAATCGAATTAGTTTTAAGTGTTGTCTAAAACAAATAAAATTATTTATTTAATTTTCTATTTTTTTTGGTTTCATACTTTAATCCCGCATGTAGGATCTTGGACTCATTTTATACCAGCCAAAATCGACGGGCTGTTTCGTCAAAATGCCGCGCCGCCACGGCGGCGCTAGTGGCAATGTCGTTCGCCGAGAGTTGTCTAATCACGCGCCGTGAGCTCCGCGAATATATTCAAAATTCAAAATAAGAAGGTGTGAACTGTACTAAACTGTGTTTATATTGTGATCTGTGTTACGTAATGAACTTTATAACGAAAAATACAACTCATACAACCGTCCCGGCACTTTCAACGATATTCAATACCAAAATATGATTATTTTAATCATATTTTGGAGACTGACTCTTAATAAAACTTGTATGGATCATACTTGAAAAATAATAATTGAAATATTTTAACTGATTTTTTTAATAATAAATGTGGCGAGAGACTTGAGAAGAAGTGGAATTTTTAATTTTTAACGAAAAAGTTAATAATTACGTATTTTGATTACTCATACAAATAAATTACTTTCATTGACTCTAGTACGTTAATTTGCAATGTTAAAGTATACAAATTTTTTTGATTACTCAGACTAATGAATTACTTTCATTGACTCCCTTTAGTACGTTAATTTGTAATGTTAAAGTATAGAACAAAGTGTCTTTTTGTATTGAACACTTGTCTCTCTCTACTGCATACTAGGATTCACTATGAAACTGTAAAAAGCTACAAGCTATTTTAAATTATGTATATTAAAAATATTTTTAAATTTATCTTTATTATTTATATTAATATTATTTTAAAAATCTGAAATAACAAAACAATTTTTCTTTTCTTTAAGATTTATTTAAAACTTGATAATTTATAAATTTTCTTTCACAAACTGCTATCAATTCAAATGATTTCAGCATATTAAACCTGGTAATTTGATTTGTGCTTTGAATTTTTAATGGTTGCTCGTGTTTGGCTTCACCTAAAATGAAAATAAAGACACCCTCCAATTAGAAGCATCGAGAGGAGCTCTTAAATTATTGAAAATGTCTGTACCAAAGGAACAGAGCTTCGTTTAGTTCCTGGAGACGGGGAAGTAAAAAATACTGGTAGTGTCAGAATAACACGACTGTACGAAATAAATATGTTTTAGATTATTTTTTTTTCAGCTTCACGCTTTATCCCGCACTAAGGAGGGAAGAAGGAACCGCAGGAGCCGTAGGAATCTAGTGTTAAGACCATTCGTTTCCTTCTTTTCGCCTTTTCTAGGCATTGCGTGTTGAGTGGCGGAACTCAACGCCGCGCTATGCCTCTGCGCCAAGACGGTCCTCTTTTATACTGTTCACTTAATAATTTAATATTCGCTACGATTTGGAAATACGTGTACATTTTTAAAATCTATTTAATAAAGTTCAATATCTTGAAGGTATTCATAACTTTATTAGGATATAAGGTTTGATTATATTGAAAAAGAAAATAAACATATATAAATAAATATTTTTTTAACTAAAACACAGTGTAATTAAATTTCCTCACCTTCAGTAGTATAATAAGTTTGCATATTTTTGGTTCTATATTATAATTAATTAATCCCTTTTTAAGTATACAATGTTAGTTCTTCGATTGTTTAAAAATGTAAAACACAAAAAATACTTGTGTGTATTGTTCACAAATAAATATATACTAGGTCAATTTGTTCACCTAGTAATAGATAAATTGCCAGTAACACCTGGAGCATTTATGAGAAATATGTTACCTTCATAGTTTAGAACACTTTGGACCACAATATAAAATATTTCTGTTTGTTCTGTAAGTGTTTAATTTTCATCAATTTATCTCCTAAACTGACGGAGTTTCATAGATAGAGATACTTACCCCCCTTTTTTCACCCCCTTAAGGCAGAACTTTCAAAAATCCTTATTGCGTCATTTTTAATTTCTAACCAAATACCAAATTAATAGCTAAATAACAATTTTAATCGAATTAGCTTCAAAACTTACGGAGTTTCATACAAACTTACCACCGTCTTTTACTCCCTTAAAGTGCGTATTCCAAAAAAAAAAATAACCTATAGATCTTTTATTTTTTCAATTATTTTTGTTGAAAATAAACGAAAAAAGTAGAATTATTTTAGTTTTAGTTTAGAACTACTTAAGTTTATTTTTCTGCTACCATTACACAACTTGTCCAATACAGAGTCATTTCATTACCGTAATGCTATTAGTTCGTTCTTAACCGGATCAAGCAAGCCCTTGTAATTTGCGATTGCAATCCACACCTACTACTTTTTAGATATCTGGTAATCTGGCTTACTACAACTTTACATTACTTTTTGAAAAAAATCTTTTTTTATTTTTAATATAAAAATAAATAATTTTATTAACTTACACATTGTATTCCATACGTAAGGTAATCATAGAAAACATAGTGTTAAAACATTCCGTTTACATTTGTTTTTACAATTTTTGAGAGAGTATTTACGAGAGTGTCTCTTAATGATTTACATGGAAATAATTAATTGCCACAAGTTGTATTTGAAGTTACAAAGTTACTAGTTACATACAGCTGTAGTGTTTAAAATCCGATACTGTGACGCTGGGCAACGATTGCCTTAAATTCTTAAACGTGAATTGACAGAAGAAATCTTATAATACTAGTAAGTATTATACCTACATATAATATATTATTTTTTAATTCAGGTAAACCTAAGGAGAATAATGAAAAAATTAAAAACATTTTCTTACCGCGTAAATAGCTTTATATATTTTGTCAATATGCCAAATTTTAGGCGAAAACTGTTCAAAAATCATTCAATTAACAATTAGATATACTTTTAAATTAAGCTATAAAAACCTTCAAATACTAGTTATAACTTACATAACTCTACAGTAATTGGGAAAATTCAGTTTCCGATCTGACCCATGTAATTTGGTCCGTCATCAATCATCGCCGATGCAAATATGGAGATGGCTGGTCGAGAGTCGGGAGTAACTTGATGTGTTGAATTTGCTTATCGGTAAATATTAAAAGTATTATTAATATTTTATATTTATATTTAAATTAAAATATAAAGAAACGTATACAATACGAGGGTCAAACTGAAAGTTTTTAGAACTGGCAACTTAAAAGCATTATATTAAAAAAATAAGTTTAAATTTTGAAAATAGAACTCTTTACCAATAATATTGAGTATACATTTCATTCATTTGTCATTTGTTTTACGATTTGGCGGCAAATTGAAAATTGTCTGTGCACGTCAGAATGAATTTAAGCCGAGAAAATTTTCGTGCAATGATTTTTTATGACTTTCGATGTCATATAAGTCAACAAGAAAGTTATGATAGACTTCGATTGGCTTTTCACGATGAAGCCCCATCTCGTGCCACAGTTTACAACTGGTTTAATGAATTCAAACGTAGTCGAACTAATCTCACCGATGATTTGCGTGAGGGACGGCCTTCTACAGCGACGACTGAAGATAATATCAGTGTTGTGCGGCGTATGATAGAGTCTGACAAAAGAGTGACCTATCAGCAGATTCGGCCAAGTCTAAGCATAGGTATGAGTCAAGTGCACAAAATCCTCTATGAACATTTAGCGGTCAGGAAGCTTTGTGCCCGCTGGATACCGAATAATTTGACCGAGGCTCAAAAACTCCGCCGTGTTGATTGGTGCCGAGAAATGATCCAAAAATTTAACGGAGGTGACTCAAATGCTGTGTTCAACATAGTATAAGGGTGACGAAAGCTGGATTTACTGTTATGATCCGGAAACCAAAAGACAGTCTGCTCAGTGGGTGTTCCTTCCGAAGAGTTGCCAACTAAAGTGAAGAGAGGTCGAAGTGTTGGTAAAAGATGGTGTCCTCGTTCTTCGGCAAGACAGCTCATTACGCGACAGTTGTCTTAGAGAATCAGAAAACCGTTAATGCAGAGTGGTACACTAACAACTGTTTGCCACGTGTCTTGGAAAAAGTTCGAGAGAAACGACCTCGCAGCAGGATCTTCCTTCATCACGACAATGCCTCGTCGCACACCGCCAGGCAAACGATCGACTATTTGGCGACCTTAGACGTGGAATTACTGGGTCACCCGCCGTATAGCCCCGACCTCGCACCCTGCGATTTTTATTTATTCCCGAAAATAAAAGAAAAACTTCGAGGAAAACATTTTATGGACGCCGAAGAAGCAGTGGCTGCGTTTCAAAACGCCATTGAAGAGTCCCCTAAGGTCGAGTGGGCAAGGTGCTTTTCTCAATTGTTCGATCGAAT
This sequence comes from Dione vanillae, assembly GCA_037178615.1. Taxonomy (NCBI): domain Eukaryota; kingdom Metazoa; phylum Arthropoda; class Insecta; order Lepidoptera; family Nymphalidae; genus Dione; species Dione vanillae. The sequence goes on from JAZFAU010000258.1 coordinate 530,301, forward strand.
GCAGCGATGAATTGATGTAAATGGACGCTATTTTGAAAAGTTATAATAAAACTAATAACTTGCTAGAATGCTTAGTTTTTGATTTTCTAAGAACTTTCAGTTTGACCCTCGTATTTCATATCGCCATGGTTTATATATATGTACATATTATTAAACTATGATAGTGGATTCAAATTCAACTTTATTATGTATATATGTATATATATATATATATATATATATATATATATATATATATATATATATATATATATATATATATATATATATATCTATATATATATATATATATATATATATATATATATACATACAACATAATGTCGGCGCCGCCTACCGCCACCTATCGGCAGGAGCCCACAGCAGTCCCATTCAACCAGTCATGCAACCAGTCATTTCAATCACTCACTCACTTACTCTTTTGTCCTCCTAATTTTTCAGTTGAAACTTAAATATAATCTCTCTTTTGGTCTCTTACGAACAAGTTGTTTCATTAAGCGCGTGAACCTTTGCAATCTTCGAATATAAATCAAAATCATGTCCCAATAGTGGACACATAATAATATCAAACTCTTTCATTTTTTAAATAGACTAGACGTGCTAGCCATTTAATACTGCCTAAAACTAGAACCAAGAGTGGAAAAAAGATGATTATTTTTGAGGGAGCAAAACTTTATAACAATTTACCTAAACAAGTAAAAACTCTAAAAAAATTTTCTATGTTTAAATCTAGACTTAATAACCATATCCTGTATAAGGATTCTCTGTTAAAATAATTAATTGAAACTGTTATCTCATCTGTTTTGCTGATCTGAACGAATTGTTATATTTATAAGTTAGATATAAATTCTCATGTAAATAACGTTGTCGTAATGAGAATAAAGTTCTTCTTTAAACTGAAATAGGTTTAGAGAGTGTTCTAGAATTCCTTTTTAAATTACCCTACCTAGAATTGTATATAAACTTGACACAGACCTTCTCTAATCCCCCATTGCTTACTGAAACAGGTGACTCTCCTCAATTAGATCCTCAATACTATGTGCTACGTACTACTATGTACTACTACAATCCTCAATACTAATATTAAGAATGAAATATATATATATATATATATATATATATATATATATATATATATATATATATATATATATATATATATATATATATATACTATATATATATATATATATATATATATATATATATATATATATATATATATATATATATATATATATATATATATATATATATATATATATATATGTCGCAACCGGGTGAATTATTACGCCATCTAGTGGTACATGTTGACAACTGTGTTATTGAATCATTTCCGGAACGCCAGCGCCACGTAGTGGCACTCGATGGAGTTTGTGTAAGCGTGCGCCAGAGAGGGAACGTCGGACTTCACTTCACTCCGAGCGTTCGGCGCGTGCGGTCACAGAACCATCGCGCATTCCGGTCGCCTACTTAAACTGTTACTGAGTGATATACTGTGGTTGATTGTACAAGGGTGTTTCTTTGATCCTTCGTCACCCACCGATAGACGCCCACATAGGAAAACTATGAACTATAACTGTCATGATGGCCCTCCGCCGTCATCAGAAGTGGGATCAGCGTTGGATCAAAACAATGAAACGAATATGTGGCGTGCAATGTTCGAGCAACAAAACCAGAACATGCGAGCATTGATTGAGGCCCTGCAATCTTCTAAGCCAGCCTACCATGAAGAACTACCCGCATTCGATCCTGAGAAGAAGGATGCTAATGCAAGATCCTGGTGCGCGACGGCTGACTTGTGTTGTTTTGACGGTCAGCAAGGCGCTAAAAGGTGAAGCATCAATTTGGTTATCTCAAATAGCCTACGAGGGTATCACGTGGGTTGACTTCAAAGCTCTCTTCGCGACACGATTTATTTCGACCGAAACATTGGCGGGTACCCTCATTAAGATGAGTGCTGAGAAACCAAGTGAAAACGAAACACTGCCCGCATTTGCAAGTCGATTAATCTCGTCGTTGACCAACCGATGGAAAGATGTAAACAAAGAAGAAATCGCCGTAGCAACAGTACTCGCTCACTTGTCGCAGTTCGAGCCGCGACTTCAGCGCATGGCATTTACTACGAACATTACATCGAGGGAGAAATTACAGCAAGAACTGAGTGCTTTTTCACATGTAAAGCGCAAAATAAACACCACCAGTGAACTGTCAAATACAACTGACGTGAAGCGAGCGAGAATGAATCAAGTTAAGTGTTTTAACTGTGGCAAAAGTGGTCATAAGCGAGTTGAATGCAGAAGTAAATCGATTGACACGAGAGGACGGCCCACACCTACAACTACGTCGAGTCAAGCATCGCAGCAGCCGGCAGCCAAGACCTTGGTTTGCTTTAAATGTGGCAAGCCGGGTCGTATCGCCGCGCGGTGCAGCAGCAGCAGCCACGGCGGCAGCGGATCCGTCATCGGCGGCACACATGGCAGCGAGCGACGCATTGACGTTTGCACAGTGCAGCCACCGTCCGGGATATTAATACACAAAGGTGAATTAATTCAATTTACTTATGATTCTGGTGCTGAGTGCTCATTAGTTAAAGAAAGTTTTTCATCAAAATTTGTGGCAAGCGTCACAATAATGTTGTTGTTATGACTGGTATTGGTAAAACACAAGCATTTAGTACAGAACAGATTTTATGTTGTGTAACGATTAACGGTCACCCTCTAGAAATCTTATTACATGTTTTACCTGATAGCTATTTACAAAGTAACGTTATGTTAGGCCGTGAGATTTTAAATCGTGGTTTCGTGATAAATATGACAGCTACCGAGCTATCGTTCACTAAGGTTTGTTGTGTAAATTCGATTAGTCAAAATAGTGATAATATATTACGATTAGATTTAATTACGACGGGTGTATCTGGTGAAAACAAATCTAAACTATTTGACGTGCTTAATCAGTTTTCTAAGTATTTTATTACCGGTTTACCTTCAACGCGCGTAAACACGGGCGAGCTTAAAATTAAATTAATTAATTCAAATCTCACAGTGCAGCGGCGACCGTATAGAATGTCTACCGAAGAACGTAAAATTGTGCGCGAACGTGTAAAGGAGTTATTAGAAGCTAATATTATTAGGCATAGTTGTTCTCCATTTGCGAGCCCGGCACTGCTGGTAAAGAAACATGACGGCTCCGATCGTATGTGTATAGATTACCGCGAGCTTAATAGTAAAACCGTCTCTGATCGTTACCCGCTCCCTCTTATTTCTGACCAAATCGCGCGACTTCACGGTGCTAATTATTTTTCTAAATTAGATTGCGCTAGTGGTTTTCATTTAATTCCGGTTAGTGAAGATTCCATAGAAATGACAGCTTTTATAACGAATGACGGACAATACGAGTTTTTAACCATGCCTTTTGGCTTAAAGAACGCTATCTCAGTATTTCAACGGGCTATTATGAATGCTCTAGGTGATCTAGCTCATGATTACGTGATCGTTTATGTTGATGACATTTTGATAGTATCTACCGACGTACAATTAGGTTTACAGAGACTTTATACTGTATTGGACATTTTGACTAAAGCTGGTTTCTCTTTGAACCTCAAGAAGTGCTCCTTCCTCAAGACGAAGGTAGAGTTCTTGGGATTCGAAGTAGAGTCCGGTCAGATTAAACCCAATCGTAGAAAGGTAGAGGCCTTAACTGCTTTACCGCCCCCTGAAACGGTGACTCAACTACGACAGTTTATAGGTCTAGCGTCCTATTTTCGACAGTTTATCAAAGATTTTTCTAAAATTATGGCTCCCTTGCACCGATTAACTTCATTGAAAGGCGAATTAAATTGGAAACCTGAACATGAATTCATTCGTCAAAAAGTAATTTCTGTTCTAACGAGTGACCCTATATTGTCGATCTATGACCCAGAGCTTCCGGTAGAGCTGCATACAGACGCGAGTAGTTTAGGCTATGGAGCAATCTTATTTCAAGTCAAAAATAATAAACGCAGTGTAGTAGCTTATTTCAGTAAAAGAACATCTCCAGCAGAAAGCCAGTATCACTCGTACGATCTTGAAACTCTCGCTGTTGTAAATTCTATCAAGCATTTTAGGCAATATCTTCATGGCAAAAAGTTTACTGTCTTTACCGATTGTAATTCGTTAAAATCTTCTCAAACTAAAAAGGAGCTCACTCCTCGGGCGCATAGATGGTGGTCCTTTCTACAGTCATTTGATTTTGATGTCGTATATAGAGGGCAAACGTATGACGCATGTAGACTTCTTCTCGCGAAACCCTTTGTCACTTGATATTTTGTATCAAGTACATCGTGTTAGTCTAAAACGCGTTGACGTAACTGAGCTTTCCCCTAACTGGATGCAAGCGGAAAAACAGCGCGAAGATGAGATTTTAAAAATAATAACTGAGTTAGGAGAAAATCGTTTATATGAACACATAGTAACAACTTATGTGGTACGATCAGGAATCTTACATCGAAAAATACAGCGCAACGGTAGAACTAAGAGCTTACCTTATTTACCTCGTGCTCTCAGATGGTCCGTAGTTAATAATTTTCACGACGCTATTGTTCATCTTGGTGCCGAAAAGACTACTGAAAAACTGTTTCATTATTATTGGTTTCCGGGAATGTCTCAATATGTTAGAAAATTCATTGATAATTGCGTTACATGTAAAGTAGCAAAATCGCATTCTGGTAAAATTCAAGCCGAATTGCATTCAATACCTAAAGTAACGACTCCGTGGCATACCGTTCATATAGACGCGACTAATACTAATAAACAAAAATAATAAAAAGGAATACGTTTTCGTGTTAATAGATGCGTTTAAGAAGTACGTGTTACTCTTTCATTCGACAAACATTGACTCAAAAAGTAGCATACACGCCGTAACTAAAAGTACAGCTCTATTTGGTGCTCCAAGTCACATAATAGCCCATCAAGGACTTTGTTTTGCCAATAAGGAATTTCGTACTTTTTCTGTTATTAAAAATATTGACTTACATCTGATAGCGACCGGTTCATCTCGTGCGAACGGGCAAGTAGAGAGAGTTATGAGTGTTCTTAAATCAATGTTAACTGCGGTAGAAACAAGCGATCATAAATCGTGGCAGGATACTATAGGCGAGGTTCAACTAGCAATAAATTGTACGTTGAATAGAGTTACAAAAGCTTCTCCACTTGAACTTCTAATCGGGAAAGTTGCAAGACCGTTGTCATTGATGTGTAGCGAAGTAGAGACAGATGTTGATTTGAACGAAATTCGCGATCGCGCAGCTGAGAATATAATAAAAGGTGCGGAATATGATAAGACTCGATTTGATAAAACAAAAGCTAAAATTAAGAATTTTGCAGTAGGTGACTTTGTGTTGCTAGAAAATGAAGAACGGAACCAAACAAAGTTAGATCCAAAGTATAAGGGTCCGTTTAAAGTAATTGAGGTTTTGGATGGTGATCGTTACATGTTAAAGGCTTTAAATTCTAAGCGTACGTACAAATATGCACACGATAGATTAAGAAAGATGCCAGCAGGTCATTTACCAGTCGATGTTGATATTGATGATAGTTGTAACGATATTGACGAGTAAGCTTAATGTGTGTAGACGAGTAAGGGTTGCTAGCGGCCGTATTGTATTCGACCGTACCTGTAGTTATTACGTAGCCGTAGCCCGGTAGAAGTCGGCATCTCTTGAGGCAACTCAAGTAGACCGTGGGTGCGCGGTGCGCGTTTAACTCAGGCGGAGGTCGGGGTCTAAGAGAGACCATTATGGTGTGTAGTCACGGGGTGATACACATGGTTTTCGATCCACGCGGTGGATGCGGCAGGGCAATGTGATTGCCAGTCGGCTAGAGAGCCGTGGCGCTAGAGGTTTTTACTCGTAGAGTTTTGTAAAGTTTAAAGATAATGTGGCAGTTTAGTGCTAATGTGGAATAAAATGACTGTGGTATCTGGCCTGGCGTGGTGATCTTGATTGTAATCGTAATTTTGATTATTTTGAATTCCTGTTGTTCGTTAATATTTTAAAGTACAGTTGAAGTTGAGTTGTTAACTGAAATTAAACGGTAGTGATCTAAGAGTTTCTTTATTTATCCGATGTGTGTGTAATGTCAGAAGTGGCCGAGCAGAACAAGGTTTTCCTGTGGTATGTTTTGTCGGCAGGTTAACCATCACACGAGGACGTGTGCAAGCAGGATGGCCGTGTCGCAACCGGGTGAATTATTACGCCATCTAGTGGTACATGTTGACAACTGTGTTATTGAATCATTTCCGGAACGCCAGCGCCACGTAGTGGCACTCGATGGAGTTTGTGTAAGCGTGCGCCAGAGAGGGAACGTCGGACTTCACTTCACTCCGAGCGTTCGGCGCGTGTGGTCACAGAACCATCGCGCATTCCGGTCGCCTACTTAAACTGTTACTGAGTGATTATTATAGTGTGGTTGATTGTACAAGTGTGTTTCTTTGATCCTTCGTCACCCACCGATAGACGCCCACATAGGAAAACTATGAACTATAACTGTCATGATGGCCCTCCGCTGTCATATATATATTTATACATTAATTTATTTTATTTATCTAGTATTTCCAGTTATTTGTACTTTAAAATTGAACAATTGTATAATAATGTGCCAGTACTTAAAAGTGACTAAAGTAAAAAGTGGTGCAAGAAGTTACAATAATTAGCAGTGTTAGCATAAACTATTACACAGCAGTAGTCGCTGTGACAAAAGAGACAAAAGCGACAGAAGTCCTTATCTACTAGGATTACGTTCACTAATTGAAATTACTTATATTTAGCAACAAGTGTCAGCACTGTTTACTAGAACAACAAATTGTTACAAATTTATTATTTAATGCAAGATGTCAAGGCAATGCGCAGGTTGTTGTTCAACAATTACGCGAAAAGACTTTTTAACTTGCATAAAATGTAAAGGCATCTAAGGCAAAGCGCGGCGTTGAGTTCCGCCACTCAACACGCAATGCCTCGAAAACGGCGGAAAGTGGGGACGGAGTAAGCAGGGACTAGGTAACGGAGTGTCTTAACACTAGGTTCTTATGGTTCCTGCAGTTCCCTCTGCCTACCCTGCCATGTGCGGGATAAAGCGTGAAGCTAAAAAAAAAAAAAAAAGAAAAAATGTAAAGATAATTACGATATCCTCTGTGCAAACTTGACAAATAAATAATAATAATAATATAATAATAATATCTTTATTGACTCCAAGAAATATACATTAGTCTTAACCTATAATATTATAATACTTTACATGATTTTACGTTGACATAGAGGTTAGTAAACATTAGCGTTTAAACTAGGCCGAGCCTGTATCTTAAACGCTAGGCTCTTCCGATGTCACTATCTTATTTTAAAAAATAATTACTGAATGAGGGTAAAAGTTAAAAAATTATACAAAAAAACATCAGTGACATTCTTATTTCTACCTTAAAAATTATAATTTGATAGGTTAGACAACAATAACTTTGAAGTAAACATAAGAATAAAATCAAACACTTTTAAAGCTAATTTAAAGTGTAAAAGTAAGTTAATATGAAAAAAATATGTTTTTTGTTTACAAGTGAAAGAAAAATAAAATTTTAATACTTTAATAAAGAAGTTCATAAAAAATTTGAAAATATAGAATTTTTGTATGTTTAAATTATTATTTATTTTAGAGTAACAAACAGTTTTTCTAATTCCTCATAATTTTGTGTTTTTAACCAGGACAATAGTGTGTCTTTACATTTGGTTCTATTGAGTGGATAAAAATTTAACAATTTATTTATTTTATTATAAAGCATAGGACCGAGATAGCACTGGAATTTTTTTATATAGTCGGTTTTGTATGAAATGATAGGACAAGCGTTGTATTTTCGCCGAGTGAGTAATGTTGCAGGATTATATATTATTTTTTGATGCTGGAACATTATTGTATTTTTAATAAATAGTTGTCTTACTGTTAGTACATCACATTCGGAGTAGAGATCAGCTGTTGGGTGCATATAAGATTTGAATGTCATTATTTTTAATAACGCTCGCTGTGCCCTTTCTAGATTTATGAGGTGTGTCTTTTTAGCTCCACCCCAAGATGTAATACAGTAGTATAAAATTGACTCCACCAATGCAAGGTAGATTGATTTTATTAGTCTAATATCAGCTATATGTCCTAAAGTTTTGAAAATATAAATAAGTCTACGCGTTTTGTCTGACAACAGGTTTATTTTTGGGGACCATGACAATTTTTCGTCTAATACAATACTTTAAAGTTTTTACACGATCTATAAAACTACAATCACAAGTGTTTATTTTAATATTTTGACAAGAATGAATACGGATTTTTAATACTTGCGGAAATGTACGTTCGGTATTTGTAAATAAAATAAATTTTGTCTTGCTAATATTAAGTGTAAGTAAATTTTGATTAAGCCAGTTTGCAATTATTTCTAGTCCCGATTCGGCTTTCGATTTAGCATCTTCCCAAGTTTCTCCATGAAATATCAGTGCAGTGTCGTCAGCAAAAGCGAAAATTTTGCAGTTTTAAAGCTTTAATTTGCATAGATTATTGATATATATTAAAAACAAGGTTGGACCCAAAATACTGCCCTGTGGAACACCATGTGTTATCGGAGTATCAACAAATAAATCAAGTGTTGTACCCCATATGCCAATTTCCTCCATCTTATTTACCGATATTGATATACAGACCGTGTCAAAAGTTTTTGACAAGTCTAAAAATACTCCAATACATTTGTTTTTGGTGTCAATATTAGTAGCTACGTAGTCAGTGAGATTAGATACAGCTTGGGCTGTTGATCTGTCTGAAACCATATTGGTTTTTTGAGAAGAATATTATTTTGTCTAAATAAGATAAAAGACGCTTATTCATTAACTTTTCTATAATTTTTGATAAAGCAGGCAAAACCGAAATCGGACGATAATTATTAACACAATTTTTATTACCTGATTTAAAAATGGGGTGAATAATTGATGTTTTAAACACATTGGAAAAAGTTCCAGTTTCGAGGCATAAATTGGCGATGTGCGTTATGGCAGGAATAAGAGTAGCTTTAGCCATTTTTAATACTTTGGTAGAGATACTGTCCCACCCTACAGAACTATAAGTATTTAAATTAATTAAAATAGATTCAACTTGCGACTCGGATGTTCCTAGTATTACCATTGAACTACTCGTAGCTGGTGTTATTGTGTCTTCATATTCATAGGATATCGTGTTATTATATTTTGGAATTTTATTAGCCAAATTTACGGCCACACTAGTCAAATATTTATTAACTCTGTTTACAGATTTTTGAGGTGTACTTTCTATTTTTAATAGATCTGTTGAGTTTGTTTTACCTTTATTTTTGTATAGGACCTTACAATAATTTCCCACGTCTTTTTTGAATTTTTAGAATATTTGTGTAGTTCATTCCTTTCATAATTTCGCTTTAATCGTTTTAGTAAATCATTACAGTAATTTTTATATCTATTATATGTAACATTAAGTATTATATTATTTGGGTCACTTTTACACCTTAAGTGCATTCGATCACGATTTTTGATACAACTAACTAAACCAGGTGTGATCCATGATTTTATGCAGTATATTTTCCTAGGTGTTATAAGATTTAGAGTATTATTTAAAATAGAAGTTTTTAAAATATTTACAAGTTGATCCGCAGCCCAATATGAATTTCGGGAGTTTAAAATTTCAGTATAGTTTTGAGACTTGACATCAATGATTGTTGCATCATAATTCACTCTTTTAAAAGTTCTTGCTGATAATTTGACGATATTTTGCTATAAGGGAATACACGTCAGAACGGGAGAATGATCTGTAAGAGAGGCTTCGAAAACATTTGTGAAGGCTGGGTTTTTTGATTTAATCATCAATACAATTTTTAGCTCGAGTGGGGAAAGTGTGACCTGGTAATAAGCCATGACCTGCTAGCATATTTAGGTAGTCTGTCGAGCTTGAATCTTCGTTATTTAGCTTAATATCAATATTAATGTCACCCGTCAATATTATATTACTACATTTTCTGTAGGTAGTTAGTAATCTATCCAGTGAAGCTATAAAATTTTCAAGTTTTTTATGTGATGGTAATCTATAAATCCCTATAACAATAGCGTCATTTTTTATTTTGATAACTAAGCGTCAGATAATACTATTTCCTCGACAAAACAGCTTAAACCCTGTCTTATGTAGGCTACGACACCATCGTTTTGGTTGTAATGATTTTTAGTGTAGTGAGTGCTGTAGTTTAATAAGCAAGGAAAATTTATAGTTTTAGAATTCCAAGTTACAGGTATAGCACAGAGGCCCGAGCATACCTAATCAACTCGTAAGGCTGCCTCACCATGCCACGCATAATCTCGGTGTGGATTGTCGTGCCGGTTGGTGACCGGTAGGTGGGGTCTCGGCGACCACTACCGGGGGGGTTCGGGGGCCCTTCCGTTCGGCGGATCAGTCCATTATCTCTTCTGGCAGATTCTTGGAGCAACACTTATCTGCGCTTCGACCACCTCAGTCATGGCAAAGCGTCGCTCACTTCACGTCTCCTTTTAAAAAAAATATATACATATATTTATACATACTCGTATGGCAGCGAATGTAAGAAAAACGGTCGTTCAGCGGTGCACACTCCTACCTTAAATACGCTGTTTGAGGTCGAGTTCACCAGGGGGTTCCCCGCAGTGTTGACTTCCTCGTAGTGACCCCTTTTTTTTTTTTTTTGTCGCTGGGAAAAAATGCCATTACGCATCCCCTTCCCGTCGGGGGACGGGAGAGGGGTATGTGGGACTCCCGGTAAAGGCGTTCCCGGTATACCCACTAAAAATACCCAGCGGCGCTTCGACCTCACCTGCGTGGAGAGGGCCTGGGAGTCCATAGCGTCCAGGCCCCCGCCGGTGACTGCCCGCCCTACGGCAAGCACCTCAGACCCCCCCAGGTGAGGAAGGATCGTTACAATGGCCGGAGTGCACGGCCATTGTGGCCTGACGAGTGGGGTGATCCTGTAAATGCAGGCGGTGGCGCCCCCGCGCCTGACGCCTGCGGATCATCCCCGGGGGCGGAGGGCGACGGACGTTGTGTCCGCCGTCTTCTGTCCCTTCTTCGTCTGCGAAGCGGCGCCGCGAGAGGGTCATCCTCCCGCGTGCGCTCCGCCGCCTCCTTCTGTGACATTACGTCCTCACAGAAGGAGGCTACCGCCGCCCATGCCTCCTCCCCGCTCAGCATGGCGGCGACCACGCTGGGGAGCGTGAGGTCGGCCCCAACTACTGCCACCAGGGCGCAGCGAGGTTCGGCCCACGATGGGCACACCTCCAAGGTGTGCTCCGCCGTGTCCACCGCCGCCCCGCAGTGGTGGCACGCTGGAGACTCCTCCCTCCCGATCCGGTGCAGTTACGATCCGAAGCAACCATGCCCGGACAGCACCTGCACAAGACGCAGGGAGAGGGAGCCGTGCCGCCGATCGAGCCAATCGCCCAGGACGGGCCCGATGGCGTCCAGCAGCCGGCGACCGAACGCCGCGGAGCTCACTCCTCAGCTCACGGCGGATTTCCTCCCGCTCCCCCGGATCTGGACGACGGTTCAGTGCCCTCTGCCCCGCCGTCCACTCGTACACTCTGGCGAGCACCCAAGCCTCCAGCTTCCAAGGTTGGGTGCCCGCCAGAACGCACGCCGCCGCAAAACTCACTGTGCGGTACGCCCTAGCCACCCGCTGTGCAATGGCCCTTTGTGGCCTGCGGATGGCAGCGGCGTTCTCCCTTCGGCACAGTGAGTCCGCCCTTATGGGAGCCCCGTACAGGGCCATACTCTTCAGTATGCCGGCGTATAGACGCCGGCATCGATCGCCGGGGCTCCCGACGTTCGGGAGGAGCCACGAGAGGGCGCCCGCTGTCTTCAGCAGGCGCGTCGACAGCCCGGCGTAGAGAGCGCCGAAGCGCCACTTGCTGTCGAGCACCAGGCCCAGATATTTCATCCGGGCCTGCACCTCTGCCTGTCTGCTTTCGAACTCGTCGTAGGGCTTAGTATCGCCAACAGCGGTCCTAACCACAGAAACGGAATCTTTGTACATATCTCTAATAATTTCAATATAGGCTTCGGGGATCCCTTTGGATTGCAATGCCCACCAGATATTCTGACGTGGCACACAGTCAAATGCCTTCTGCAGGTCTAAAAAGGCCACATGCAGAGCTCTCCTTTTTTCCCTGTATGCCTCCATCAAAGTTCTCAGGGCAAAAATGGCATCCATAGTCCCTGATCCTGGTTGAAACCCATACTGAGACTCAGAGATAGTACACTCTTGGTGCAGCCTGAGACCGATCATGCGCTCGAAGAGCTTCATAGTGTGGCTCATAATCTTAATTCCCCTATAACTACCGCAATCTTGAACACTGCCCCTTCCTTTGTAAATTGGGATAATGAAGCTGTGCCGCCACTGGTGGGGCATCGTTCCAGTGCTCAAGATACGGTTAAACAGGTGAGTAAGTATAAGCACACCAAGAATGCCCAGCGATTTCCACGCCTCGATCGGTATGTCATCAGGTCCTATCGCCTTACCATTCTTCATGTGTCTAAGACAATTACGAGTTTCGTCAAAGGTTATTGGGGCAATAAGTCAAAGGTTAGGAGGTAATTCATGCGGATGGTTATAAGGGTGCTGAGTGTTCAATAGCTCCTTGAAATAGCTTCTTCATCTCTCCTTCACAGAGGCATGATCACAAAGCAACGTGCCGTGATAATCCTTGACGCATAGACATTTTGTAATATCCTGCGTCGCTTTTTCTCGAGAACGTGCCAGTTTGTATATGAGCTTCTGCCCCTCCACAGTTTCGAGTTTGTCGTATAATGGCGACAAATTTTCACTGCCGGCCCTGGCTACAGCTCTTTTGCTGGCATGTTTCGCTGCTATGTACTCCAGTCGATCTTCAGGAGAGTTGGAGTGCTGCCACTCTTTAAACGCAGCTCTTTTTTCCCGAATCACCCCCTGCACCTGGTCATTCCACCACCATGTCTCCTTATCGATGACACGTCCACCCTTAGTGACGCCAAGAACTCGCTTGCCCGCCGCAATGATTGCTGAATGAGCTCGATCCCAAGCAGCCTGAGCAGTGTTGGTGTTAGTCAGCAGATTCTGACTCTCTATCTCTGCCAGAAAGTCGGTTTGCATCGGTCCATTCAACAACCACCACTTGATCCTAGGCTTACGCTTCTCAGCTACTTTCTTTTTCGGCGTAACGTTATAGTCCATGACCAGGAGACGATGTTGGGCCGTCAGGCTTTCACCAGGAATGACCTTACAGTTGGTCACCCTACCCATATGGCACCGTCTGGTCAGCAGATAGTCAATTTGAGTTGAGTGAGACCCGCTCTTATACGTTATAAGGTGCTGAGGCTGCTTTTGGAAGAACGTATTTACGATGGCTAGATCAGACGCAATGCAGGTTCTGAGAATATTTTCTCCCTCTGCATTACGAAGTCCATGCCCAAAACCCCCGTGAACACGTTGATACGTCTCTGCAACCATGCCCACGTGTCCGTTCAAGTCTCCCCCAACTATGACTACTTCGGTAGCTGGTATTGCGAGTAGAACCTGTTCATATTCCTCCCAGAACGTCTCTTTTTCAGCCACGCTACAACCTACCTGGGGGGCATAGGCACTGATCAAGTTTGTGGTAACACCCTCAATCAATACCCTTACCCGCATCAAGCGGTCACAACGGCGGTCAACTTCAAGAAGCCCATTCTGTAGCTCTTCAGAAATCACTACTGCCACACCATTTTTACCTGAAGGTGACCCAGTGTATATAAGTCGATAACCCTGCCCGATGTTGCGAGACTTATTGCCTTTCCAGCGAGTTTCCTGGAGGAAAGCACACTGGACCCGACGTCTCTTGAATACATCTGCGAGTTCTCTGCATCGTCCGGTTAGAGAACCAATATTCCAAGTAGCAAAGCGAAGTTTCCGTTTGGCTACTAACGTCTTTAGCCGTGCCCGTACCTGACACGGTAGCCCTTTCCCACTTGTCACAGGTGTAGGGCGATGTGCCTGCGCGTCGTTTAACGGCGACGTCCTAGCCATACCCAGCTTTCTACTTTCTCTATCCATTTATGTGGCGACTTGTGGTTTTTAGTGGAGCGATTTCCATCTGACATCCAAACCCATTACTGGGACAAACCAGGAAAGGAAAGGGACTGTGAAGAATGAGTTGGAAAAGAATAGAGGAAGGATGTGAGGGTGAAAGGACACAACTTTCATGGACTGGAGGAGGGTATGAAAGTGGCAGCTCGAGGATCTGGGGTCGCGTACCCGTATGCCCAAAACCAAATATCGGACAGATAAGTGCTATATATATATATATATATATATATATATATATATATATATATATATATATATATATATATATATATATATATATATATATATATATATATATATATATATATATATATATATATATATATATATATATATATATATATATATATATATATATATATATATATATATATATATATATATATATATATATATATATATATATATATATGTACAGCTTCAATATTAATCTTTGTAAATATGTAACGCACGGGTAGTTCTAGAGTGTGAGGCGCCAACGTGGTAACTGACATTTTTAAGTGTAACTTTTTTGTCTACTTAGACACCTTATATCAAATGAATAATTTCTACACTTTCAACTGGCTAAGTATTTGATTTATATAAATTACAAATAGAAATATTTAATATTCTTGGTTATTGTAATATATAGTATCGACCATTAGATGACTTAAGCAAATACTTTTAATCTAATGTTATTCAAACAATTATTATTATCTTCTTAGTTTGGTGGCAAGAGGACCGTCGTGGCGCAGAGGCGCAACGTTTGCCTGTAACGCGACGGTTCTGGGTTCGATTTCCACTTGAGGAAGATTGTTTTTCTCTATTTTCATTGTCTTCGCTCTGGCAACTAGGCAAAGCGTGGCGTTGAGTTCTGCCACTCAACACGCAATGCCTCGAAAAAAGGCGGAAAGTGAGGACGGAGAAAAGCAGGGACTAAGCAACCGAGTGTCTTAATACTAGGTTCGTATGGTTCCTGCAGTTCCCTCTGCCTACCCTGCCATGTGCGGGATAAAGCGTGAAGATAAAAAAAATATATTATCTTCCTCCAAAGGTGATGAGATAAGAAGCGTGGTATTTTGTTAATACTGACTGTAAGAATAAAATATTTCAACAAAAATGTAGTATTCCAAAGTAAAGAAAATAAATAAAGAATTATAAAAAACTTGTAAGCATTATTGTAACTAGATAAGAACTTGGTCAATACTTCAAATTTAAGGGAACAAATGGAGATCAAAAACTTAAACCTAATACAAAGGCACTCAAAGCCACCAAACAGCTATTTAACTGTAACTGTTATAATACCGATCGAGGACCGTCGTAGCGCAAAGGCACAACGTCTGCATATATTTCTGGGTTCGATCCCCAGTCGGGGAAGATGGATTTTTCTACTTCAATTTTTTTTCGCTCTGGTAAACTATACGAAGCGCGGCGTTGAGTTGAGTGAGACTTAGGTTACTGTTATTATATATATATATATATATATATATATATATATATATATATATATATATATATATATATATATATATATATATATATATATATATATATATATATATATATATATATATATATATATATATATATATATATATATATATATATATATATATATATATATATATATATATATATATATATATATATATATATATATATATATATATATATATATATATATATATATATATATATATATATATATATATATATATATATGATAATTTTAGGAATATATAAAAGGCGGTTGTTTAAGTTCTGTTAAGTTCAATTTTAAGCATTTTCTAAAGTACTTAACAAAGCATAATAAACATTTTACATTGATGCATATTTATTCAAAACTATAACCAATTACATTATAAATTCACCAAAATATCGTACATAAAACATGAAGTTAATAAAACATTTGCCATATCTTTGTTAACAAAACTTACTTTGTACTTGGAAAGTTATAACCCATCTGGTTATTATACTATTTTGAGGGTTCCTTTATTCAAAAGTCAAAACCAACAACGATACTTTAATAGATATTTGCTTTCTAAATAAGTATATAATCCTCCTTGCCCGATTGCTGCCAGCAAAATTGCGTCTGGAATGCGGTGTCGCAGTCGTCTACGCCCTTTTTTGTGCCACACGCTCTCACAAGCTCGGCGTGTTTCATCATCTCCGGCGGCATGAGTCCTACAACCACCTCCACGAGCACCGTTCCCTCCGACAATATACCCACGGTCTCCATCACACACTTCAGGTAGCATTTCAGCTTGGGGTCAGGTATTAGGTCTGCGCCTTCGTTCACCTTGTCCATTAGGGCTGTGTCAGCGCCAGTCTGCTGTACGCAATCATCTCGCAGCATCTGCGCCATTTCCGCCATCTCTCCCTCCAGTTTCGCCGAGTCGACCACTACTACTGCAAAGACTATAAAAAATACGACAAAGCTCTGCATGTTCAGAATCTTTTTCAACAAATGTTAGTTTTTGCATATGTTTTCCGTTTTTATAGATTTTATATCATATTGCGCCAACAACTGGTTGCATTTGACATTAAAATTTCACACATTAAAGCGTCAAATACTTAATCGGTTGCTGATTAGTGCTGTTTAAGTTGTATACTGTAATTTTCAATTCTGGAGTATTAATTTCATAAAATTAGATAAATGCTTCGTCATTAATGTATAATACTTGTAGCTACGGCTCTGAAGAAATAGAATTGGCCAAGATATATTTGTCGTATATGCAAGACCCAGTCAGAGTCCAGAGGTAATAAGAACTACAACCAATATTGCATTTTATCTAAGTTTACAAGAAGAATAAATTACATTAAAAATAATTAAAAAAATATAACGAAAGGTATGAACATTATGGTAACTAGCATAAAAGAATTTCCTAACAAGGAACTGTATGTTACTTAACCTAAATATGCCTTCTTTTTTAAGGGAACAGATTGAGATCCTACGATATACCAAGACATTCCACTAAATTATGTGAGCACTCATTTACTTACTGAATTATTTATTTATATACCACAGAAAATTACAGACAATTATATAAATGAAAAATATGTACAAAGGGATAACTTATCTCTAACAAGAGATCTCTTCCAGAACCCCTGAATCTAGTAGAGACTATTTGTAATAAATATTTAAGGTGTAGGTACAATATCAATAGTTTTATATTATAGAATTTAAGTACACTTGACGATAAATGAATATATTACACACTAAATATAAATAAATACGCCAATAGATACATATATATACATACATACACATATATACATACATACAAATATATACACATATACACACATACATATGCACATATATTCAACTTACATGGATACAAAAAAAATATATATAGGTACATATATACATACATATAAAATAAATTTAACTTAAGTGGAAAGAAAGTGTTGTTTAACTCTGATTTTAAACGATCTTATTGTAACATTATTATGGAAAATATAATCTGGAAGAGAGTTCCATAGGCGAGCGGCAACAACGGAAAATGAGTTACCATAAGAAGTAGTATTAAGAAAAGGTACCTCAAGAGTTTTCGACGCCACACATGCGCGAACTGGTCTTTCACGAGCAGAACAAAACAGAAAACGCTCATGTAGGTAACCAGGGCTACCATGGTTTAATATATTAAAAAGACGCGATAATATGTGCAAGCTCCGGCGAAGTCGGATAGGAAGCCACTTTAACTGATGCATCAAGATAGCAAACATCAGCGTAGTCCAGGATAAATGCAAGTAAAATTTTTGTTTTGAAAGGAAGGAAATTCTGCAAACGTTTTAGAGAATGCAGAAAGAAATGGACACGTTTACTGACTTCGTTAATCTGAGCTCTCCATAATAAATTGCAATCTATGACTAACCCCAAATTAGTAGCTAGGTAACTAAATGCAATTTGAGTTCCATCATAGACAATTGATGGTACAGTGTCCCAGTTAATTTTGCTACGTAACTGTCTGGCACTCATTTACTTACTGAATTGTCAAATGATCTGCTTTAAGAGTCTTAGTGCTCAAAATTATTGAATACATTTAAAAAAAATATAATAGTAAGAATATTTTTAGATACATATTCTCATATATTACGATATAGTATATGTTCGCACATTTACACTTCACACGCTTTATTGTAAAATAAAATTTCCTAGCCCAAAGGTCGTTGAAAAAATCGCTGGATAACAATGACCGCCTTTTGTGCATCATTTGTTTTTGTTCCCATTTTCTTTATGATATTTACACAATAGAGTACAATAAAATATAATATAAATACATATATGATAACTTGGATACTATCTAAACGTACTTAATTGGGTATTAATTAGCGCTGTTCAAGTACTAGTATATACTGTATGTTTTTAAACTTTTCTTGTATATTAATAATTTAATAAAAATGAAATGAATGCTTCGTCACTAAAATATATAGTAGCTACGACTTTGAAGGAATAAAATTATTTAAGATACTTTTGTAAATGCGAGAGGTATGGTTTGGTTCTCAATTGGGATAATGATGTTCTCGCTTTGGTAACAATATAGATATCATCATTTTCAAATGATGCCTACATTGAAAAAGAATTAAGTTTTTCATTTTCTCTTTCACGATATACATTATTATGTACATTATATACATTATTTAATTATGAAACGGTTCATATTTTTAATATTTTATCAGTGTTGAAAATAAAATATTATTAAAATTCAACGTAATTAAAATGTGCCATTTTCCATTCTACTCGTGAAAATTGTGTTAACAAGGATCAAAACGATCTTACATAGCTTAATGTTTTTTTTAATTTATAGTACGTACTGACTGTTGATCTGTACTCTTTTTAATTTATGAATAAATTGATTTTGTCATCATCAATACTATTTTTTATGCAATTTATTAATTAATATTGATCATAAGAAAGTAATATCTTAACATTTGTTTTTTTTGTTGTTTATTGTCACCTAGAAATAGTCCCATATATTAGACCTATAAATATATATATATATATATATATATATATATATATATATATATATATATATATATATATATATATATATATATATATATATATATATATATATATATATATATATATATATATATATATATATATATATATGTATATATATATATATATATATATATATATATATATATATATATATATATATATATATATATATATATATATATATATATATATATATATATATATATATATATATATATATATATATATATATATATATATATATATATATATATATATACATATATATATACATATATATATACTTAGACCTATATACAATATATGTAGTATTACTACAGCTACAGATAAGACTACTTAGAGACCGATATATTATATATACATACTTTATTACACATACAAATTTACAAATACCTTCTAGGTATTTGTGTATCTAAAGGGTTTAAGCTTTTAAGATAAGTGTAAGAGAGTAACTTGTAAGATACTTAAATTCTCGTAATTCGTCAACCGAAATGAATACCTCTTTAAAGTTTTTATATATTGTATTGACATTTTCAATGTTATTTTCAATTGTCATTTCCTCCATTTCTCCCTTCATTTTCGCCATCTCGACCACCACAGCTAAGAAGACTATAAGAGATATAACGAAGTTCTACATGCTCTAAACCTTTTTTCCAAATATAATTTCTTATTAATTATTTTCCGTTTTTATAGATGCCATAGTAAAACAATAATTGGTTGCATTTTGGTTTAAAATTTTACATATTATAGCGTCAAGTAAATCATGAGGCATATATAATTGTAGGTGGTTAAGCAAGTGTAAAATACGTGAGTAGTGCAAAGGAGTTGACAAGAGGATGTAATTTAAAGCACGCGATTTTTTGTTGTTAATTAAAAATTACTTAGTCATTCCTGCTTCCTTAATACAAAACTTAAGTATTATTGTTATTAGTTCAGTTCGTAAATTTGTAAATGCGGCGGGTTTTATGCATTTAAACTGGCATCCACCTACGGCTTTGTCCACTTGAAGTTTACAATTATTTAAATATACTTCGAGTGATTGTTTGATTTCATAATATATAGTTATATAATAAATAGATTGCACTTATTATTGTCATCTAATTAATAGAAATGTTTGGTTATTTGATATCAAGTTACTATCACAAAATCTCGAAACTCGATATTCAATGTTTTATTGACTTAATACAAAACAATAACGCTAGTGGCGACCATCACCTGAGCTTGCCACAAGAAGCCGTCCATGAGTGATGTCGGCCTTGATTAATTCTATCCCAGTATTGAAACTGCGACTTATTGACAGTGACTGCATTGATACTGATTTTGTAGATATCATGGGAGCATTACGTTTGTCTTTCTTTCAGATGATAATATATATATATATATATATATATATATATATATATATATATATATATATATATATATATATATATATATATATATATATATATATATATATATATATATATATATATATATATATATATATATATATATATATATATATATATATATATATATATATATATATATATATATATATATATATATATATATATATATATATATATATATATATATATATATATATATATATATATATATATATATATATATATATATATATATATATATATATATATATATATATATATATATATATATTTAGCCGCCAGCGTTGTAAGAAGACCACCAGCCACCCACAGTAGAGAGACAGCCAGCACTCCTACCATATTTAAAGGGGGTTACACACAGGATCGGCAAAATCTTGAGACGATCTTCAATTAAAACTATTTTTAAGCCTAACATAAACGTGAGCCAATTCTTGAGACCAGTTAAATGTAATATTCCTTTGCAGTGTACAGGTGTATACAAGCTTGATTGTGACTGTGGCTTATCCTACATTGGTCAGACAAAGAGAAGCATCGGTGTTAGGGTGAAAGAGCACATCTCAGATATCAAGAATGGTTCTGTATTAAAGTCAGCTGTGTGTGCACTCTTGCACTCCTTGAACAAGCCTAACCATTACATCAGGTTTGATAAACCTCATATACTCGCTAGGGAAAATAAATATATTCCTAGAATGATCCGCGAGGCTATTGAAATACAAAAATATCCTAATTTCAATAGAGAAGACGGTTGGGACGCTTGGGATTCACTTTAAAATCCCAAACACACCACACCAGAGGGCAGGATACAGTCAGCTCATTCTGCAGGAATCCAGGGCAGTACGCGAGGCAACTCAGGAACCGTTGGAGGTAGTTTGATATAATAATTGTATCAAATGACAGACGAATGCCACCTCAGTCTACCCGTGACCACGGACTACTGCAAAATCATAAAAAATGTTAATATACGCGATAAATCCGTTTAAATTGTTTCATTTAAAAATATAGTATGATGTTTATAGCTTGCTAGTCATGGAAGATTAAGGAAAAAATCACTGACTAGTTATAATCGCCTTTTGTATATATTTTTGTTTTTATTCTTTTTAGTATTCTTTGTGATATTTTTTAGATTTAATTTTACTTTGTGGGACTTTTCAAAAAATGTAAGATTTTAATTATAATATAATTATTTAATCATTAACCGACTCGTTAAGGTACCTCAAACCATACCTCTTTTATATTATACAAAAATTGTATGCGACCACCGAAAGGCAAGCATTCCTTTTATTCTGTTTCCAGAATATTCTGTGGTAGGACATTGCCTACCTACATTGGTCTGACTACCATTGCAGGTGCTGACAAATGACTTGGGACAAAATCAAAAACCATTTATTCATGTAAGTATCACAGATACACTTATGTAAGCCAATTTATTATCTAATTTATAAAAATGGCGAAATAAATTCCTTAAGACAACGAAACTAAGTTGTGTACTATAAAGTATAAAAAAATAAATAACTATAGAGAACTAATACAATATTAAGTAAACATAATAAATATTTACCATGGATACCTATTTATTTACAACTAAACTGCCTCGGTCAAGAATTATTTTACAAATGCACCATACAAGTAACAATTATGAAATTTATAAATTTGTCCATCTATTTGTATTATGTATGTCCTTAGTAAAAAAGTCCTTCTTTTACGATACACGTCAGTATCCTAAAAATTCGTATCAAAAATCTATGTTCCTATCCCCTATACCCCATACCAACATAAATTCAACATTATATAATGTAAACGGCATTTATTTTTTCCTTTCTTAGTTCGTGGCAATATCGACCAATAGTCTTGTAATCATCAATTATTCGATGCCTGTACTAAAATTATGAAAATATGAGAAATAATTAATATATCCGCAATCATCTCAATTTCGGAAATGGCTAATGATGGCACGGAGGTACCTTATCACCTAGAGATTTCTCTCCTTATCTCTAGTCTATTACACAGCTCGAAGCGATTCTACCACTAATAAAATCATTTTTTGTATCTTCGTTTCTTCAATACGAGGCGGTATAGTATTTATTATTGTTTATAGGCCGCTAAAATCAGCATATATAATTTCCGCGTTTTGAATAACTGCCATATCGCGATCATTTTGAAAGCAAGGCGATGTGGCCACAACGAGATCGAAGAGATATCAATAAAATACAAGACTAAAAAAGGTTATTGATCTAGTGAATGCTTGTTGTCTCGTCTTCCCATAAAAAATAAATGTAAATATTGATGAAAAATATAATGTTCAGATAGCAGAGTCCAATTTCATCCTCAGAGTAATGGATGAATTATGTATTAGTATAAATATTATAATTTTGCCACTTTTAATTTAGCTTTATTTGTACTTTTAAAACATGCAGAAAATTCATAAATGATGCTCACATAATTTGTGAGTGTGTCTTGGTTTTTTTTAGCTTTACGCGTTATCCCGCATATTCCAGGGTAGGCAAGGGGAACTCAAGAACCATAATGAACCTAGTGTTAGACACTCCGTTGCTTGGCACTTCTGCTTTCTCGTCCCTACTATTTTTCGGCTTTTTGCGAGTCCTAGCTTGTTTTATTGCGGAACTCAATGCCGCGATATATGTTTCGTGGTATTTAAGTTTCAAATTAGGAAGATCTCACTTTTGTTTCCTTTAAATAAGAAGGCGATTTTAACTTCTTTTTACTTTGGAATACCATTTTTATCATTAATTTTAAATATTTATACTTCCTTTCGGATAAACAAAAAAGGTTCGTTGTGCTCTTATCAACCCTCTTCTGTATGACTAGAAATGTAATTGTTTGAATGATCACGCCCGTATAAAAAAAAAAAAAAAAAAAAACAATAGTATATTTCCATAAACAATCCAATAAACCTATTTACATTTCTATTTTGTGATTACTGTTATAGAACTGAGTCACTTAAATCCAAAGTCAAAGTCAAAACATTTTATTCAAAATAACAAGTACATTAAGCTTCATTTTTTGAACTTCCAAATAATTAATTAATTTACCCACCGGTTCGCTAAAGTTAATGCCTCAACTGATAAAGAACCGGCGTAAGAAACTCAGCGGGACTTAAGCTGTTATCATTTTATTTTTTTTTTATTTTTTTTATATTTACAATTTCATAACTCCTATTATTGACACGATAACCTTGACTAGACTGGAGCGAGCATTTCATTCCCAGGTGTGTTATCAATTTATATAATATATATTATATAATTCTATATATATAATATATATATAATATATATATAGTATATAATATATTATATATAGTATTATAATATATTATATGTATAGTATATTTTCATAATCTTATATATATATCTATATATTAAGCCGCCATCGTTGTAAGAAACCACCAGCCCATCCTCACAGTAGAGAGACAGCCCAGCACTCCTACCATATTTAAGGGGGTTCACACCGGAGCGGCAAAACTTGAGAACGATCTTCAATTAAAACTATTTTTAAGTCCTAACATACATAAGTGAGCCAATTCGTTGAGACCAAGTTAAATGAATATTCCTTTGCCGTGTAACAGGCTGTATACAAGCTTGATTGTTACTGTGGCTTCTATCCTACATTGGGTCAGACAAAGAGAAGCATCCGGTTTAGGGTTAAAGAGCACTCTCAGATATCAAGAATGGTTCTGTATTAAAAGTCAGCTGTGTGTGCACTCTTGCACTCCATGAAACAAGCCTAACCATTACATCAGGTTGCATAAACCTCATTACTACTCGCTAGGGAAAATAAATCTTACCTAGAATGAGCCGCGAGGGCTATTGAAATACAAAAATATACTAATTTCAATAAAAAAACGATTGGGACGCTTGGGATTCATTTAAAGTCTCAAACACACACACCGGAGGGCAGATACAGTCAGCCATTCGGCAGGAATCCAGGGCAGTTACGCGTAGGTCAACTCAGGAACCGTTGGCGGTAGTTTTGATATAATAATTATATCAAATTACAGACGATGCCACCTCAGTCTACCGTGACCACGGACTACTGCAAAAATCATAAAAATGTAATATCCGATAATCCGTTTAAATTTTCATTTAAAAATATAGTATTATGTGTTATAGCTTGCTATCATGGAAGCTTGAAAAATCACGTGACTTAGTTATAATCGCCTTTTTGTAATATTTTGTTTTTATTTCTTTTTAGTATTCTTTGTGAGATTTTTTAGATTAATTTACTTGTGGGACTTTTCAAAAATGGAAGATTTTTAATGTATATATAATTATTTAATCGTAACCGACGGTTAAGGTACCTCAACCATACTGGCTTTCATATTATACAAAAAGTGTATGCGACCACCGAAAGGCAATCCTTCCTTTTATTCTGGGTTCCAGAATATTCTGTGGTCCACATTGCCTACCTACATTGGTCCTGACTACCATTGCAGGTGCTGTACACATGACTTGGACGAAATCAAAAACCATTATTCATGTAAGTATCACAGATACCTTATGTAAGCCAATTTATTTCTATTTATAAAAATGGCGAAAATAAATTCCTTAAAACAACGAACTAATTTTGTACATAAATATAATAAAATAAATAACTATAGAGAACTATACAATATTAAGTAAACCTAAGTAAATATTTTACCATGGATACTTTTTTTTACAACTAAACTGCCTCGTTAAGAATTATTTTACAAATGCACCATTCAAGTAACAATTATGAATCTTTTTATAATTGTCCATCTATTTGTATTAATGTATGTCCATGTATAAAAAGCTTCTTTTACGTACATACGTGCAGATATCACTGATAAATTGTATCAAAAATCTAGGTTCCTATCCCGACAACATATTCACATTATTATAAAAAACTGAATTTATTTTGTTATTTTTCTGAGTTCTCTGGGCCATACAAAATAGTCGTTGTAATCATAGTTATTTCCGGATGCCTTACGAAAATTATAAATATTAGAAAATAAGTAATATAGCAATCGATTCTTCTCTTTTCGAAGATGCATACTGGTAGGCACGAGGACTTATCACTTATAGATTTCATCTACTTACTCTAGTCTATAACAGCTCGAATCATTCTTACCCCACTATAAAAAAATCATTTTTTTGTATGTCAGTTTCTTACTCTCAGGAGTATTAGTAGTTATTAGTGTATAGCCGCTAAAATCAGCATATAGAATTCAATCGTTTTGAACAATCTGCCAGTATCGCGATCATTTGGAACAAGCGATGTTGGCCACAAAGAGATCGAGAGATATCTATCAGAATACAAGACATAAAAAAGGTTAGTTGATCTAGTGAAATGCTTGATTGTCTCGTCTTCCCCATAAAAAATAAATGTAAATATTGATGAAAAATATAATGTTCAAGATACAGAGGTCCAATTTCATCTCTCGAGTAATGGATGAATGTATGTATTAGTATAAAAATAATTATAATTTCTGCCACTTTTAATTTAGCTTTATTTGTACTTTTAAAACAGCAGAAAATAATAAATGAGTGCTCAACATAATTTAGTTGATGTGTGTCTTGGGTTTTTTTTAGCTTTACGCTTTATCCCGCATATTCCAGGGTAGGCAGAGGGGACTGCAAGAACCATATGAACCTAGTGTTAAGAAACTCCGTTGCTTGGTTTCTGCTTTCTTCGTCCCTACTTTTCGCCTTTTGCGAGTCATAGCGTGTTGAGTGCGGAACTCAATGCCGCGATATATGTATTCGTGTATTTAAGTTTCAATTATGGAAGATCTCCACTTTGTTCCTTTAAATAAGAAGGCGGATTTAACTTCTTTTACTTTGGAATACCATTTTTTATGTTAAAATATTTTATACTTTCCTTTCAGGATAAACAAAAAAAGTTGTTGCTCTTATCACCTCTGGATGAAAGAGAAATGTAATTGTTTGAATGATCACGACCGACAACTAGTATATTTCCATAAACAATACAATAAGACATATTACATTTTTCTATTTGTTATTAATGTTAGAGAAATGAGGTCACTTAAAGTCAAAGTCAAAGTCAAAACAATTTTATTCAAAATAACAAGTACAAGCTTCATTTTTTGAACGTCAAATAATTAATTTAATTTACCACCGGTTCGCTAAAGTTAATGCCTCAGACCTGAGAAGAACCGGCGTAAGAAACTCAGCGGGACTTAATCTGTTTATCATTTTATTTTTTTTTTTTTATTTTTTTTATATTTACAATTTCATAACTCCTATTATTGACAACGATACTCTTGAACTAGACTGGAGCGAGCATTTCATTCCCAAGGTGTGTTATCATTTATGAAATCATTAATATGGT
This sequence comes from Dione vanillae, assembly GCA_037178615.1. NCBI lineage: Eukaryota > Metazoa > Arthropoda > Insecta > Lepidoptera > Nymphalidae > Dione > Dione vanillae. The sequence goes on from JAZFAU010000258.1 coordinate 557,163, forward strand.
AATAACCTTTAACACACAAACGTCGTTTCACAACTTTTTTAAATTGTGAAATAGAACAATCTTGGACGTTTTTTGGGATCCTATTGTAGAAGCATACAGACTGTCCCATAAGAGAATTGCGGATGCGATTTAGTCTAGTTACAGGCGCGGTAAGTTTATGCCTGTTTCTTGTATTAATATTGTGTACATCACCAGTTTTGGTGAAATCGTTAATATTTTTTTTACATACATTAAATTATCAAAGATATACTGTGATGCAATGGTCATTATATTTATTTCCTTAAATTTTTGTCTTAAGGAATCTTTTGGATTTAGGTTATAGATTGCGCGAATAGCCCGCTTCTGCAGAACAAAGATGGAATTAATAGAGGCTGCATTACCCCAAAGCAAAATGCCATATGACATAATGCTATGAAAGTAACTAAAGTAAACAAGGCGAGCCGTATCCACATCAGTTAACAATCTAATTTTTTTGACAGCAAACGCTGCTGAGCTGAGCCTATTCGCCAATCCATCAATATGAGGTCCCCACTGTAATTTAGAGTCAATGGTGATACCTAGCAATACCGTAGAATCGACGGGTTCCACAGTTTCACCACTCAAATGTACATAGGCTTTAACAGTTTTTCTATTTGGCGTTCTGAATAATATACATATAGTTTTTTTACTACTCAATAGTAAATTATTAACACTAAACCAAAGTACAATTTTTGAGCGAGCATTGTTTACATCGTCATAGACGTTTAGTCGTCTTTTCATTTTAAAAATCAATGAAGTATCATCAGCAAACAATACTATCTCATTGTCCCTTCCAACTAAATGAGGCAGATCATTTATATAGATTAGAAATAGGAAAGGACTAAGAATAGACCCTTGTGGGACCCCCATACTGATTAATGAGCCAGAAGATTTCTTGCTATTTACCTCAACCCTCTGAACTCTGTTAGCTAAATAAGAGGTCAGACGTCCGAAGTCTTGACGCAATCAAATGCTTTGGACAATTTAAAGAACATACCAAGAGCGTCCTGTGACTCCTCCCAAGCCACGTAGATACTTTTTATCAGTTCTATTCCAGCATCGGTAGTAGAACGACCCCTAGTAAAGCCATACTGTTTTTCATACATAAGATTATGCACATAAAAATGCATTAATATTTGATTTAATATTATTTTTTCAAAAATTTTACTAAATGAGGGTAGTACAGATACTGGTCTAAAGTTTTGGGATATGCTGTACTACCAGATTTAAAATATAGGTATGATTTTACTAAATTTCATTAAATCAGGAAACACACTATGTACTCTTGAGTAGTGATTCAGCAGAGACTGGAATGTTAGCGAAGGATTTTTCAAGAGTGCATGCAACATCTAGATCAGATCTAGTTACATTATTACCAACTTATAATTTAAACTCATAGTTGTGATCTCTAGCTCTTCCAGTCTCACTATTTATTATGTTCCATGTCATTTTAAGTTTATCATTGGAATTTTTAATTTTATTTTTAATATGTAAAGATTTTGGCATGGAACACACTTTTTTAAACAATTTGGAATAGGTCTTAACATAATTTATAAATGCTTTACTGTGGTTATATGTTTTTTCACTAAAAAGGTCATATAACCTTTGTCTACTGTTATGAGTTCCTACTGTCGCCCAATCCTTAAATGACAAGAAACCCCTGGAATTAATTGTTTTGGAAGTGAATATAGCATTAAATTCATTTTTAATAATTGAAAAAAAAATACTATAAAGTATGTTTGGTTTATTATTTAAATTAGTTAAAGTGTTATATATATTTTATTTAGTTAAAGTAAAATACCGCTTAAAAAAGACGTTGACTTCTCACATCGTAGAGTAACGAATTAACACGTGCGTTACGTATTAACAGAGATTAATATTGAAGAATCTATACAGCTTTGTATTATAAAATGTACTAGTTAAAACCGCGCTTAAACTATTCCAAATCATTACAAGTAAATTATGATATGAAAATGTTTTTTTTCAGTTATGTTTGTATGACTGCATGTTTGGTTATTAATATATCGATATGAAAGAAATAGTTTATTAATTATAAAGGTATTTTTTATCAACAATTGAATATTAATATAATAATAGCTTCAAGCTTTATCCCACACATGGCAGGGTAGGCAGAGGGAACTGCAGGGACCGTGGTTTCTCCGTCCCCGCTTTCCGCCTTTTTCGAGGCATTGCGTGTTGAGTGGCGGAACTCAACGCCGCTCTTTGCCTAGTTTGCCAGAGCGAAAAAATCGAAATAGAAAAATCCATCTTCGCCGACTGGGGATCGAACCCAGAAACCGTCGCGTTACAGGCAGACGTTACGCCTCTGCGCCACATGTATATAACATGTAGAAATTATTATTATTAGACACAAATTTTATGGATGCAAAGGCACGAGTTACGCGCCGGTTACGTTTACAGATAGATGCTTCTAAGACATGATGGAGATGCCTACAACTCACTATGAAGCTTTTTGGTGAAAAATCGATATTGTTATCAAAAAAAGAAAATTTTAACCCTAAGAAGGATATGAACAGCCCTGAATCATTTACACCTTCAGAAACGCAGCTATTAAAAAAAAACAATGACGAAGCATATTTCATCCCACTTACCTTTAATAGAATAATTAATGCGCAAGTAAAGTTAAAAAATTACAGTATACAACACGAACAACACTAATTAGCCCCACCCATTAAGTATTTGACGCTATAATGTGTTAAATTTTAATGTCATAAGTAATCAGTTATAGGTGACACAAAATCTATAAAAAGGAAAATATTGAAAAAATTACATTTGCTAGAAAAAATTTTTAAAATGCGGAGCTATATCGTAATTGTTATTTTCATCGCAGCTAAAGTAGATGACTTGACGGCGAAACTGGAGGGAGAGATGGCGGAATTGGCGCAGATGCTGCGAGAAGATTGTTTAGGACAGACTGGCGCTGACCTCGCATTAATTGATGCGATTAACAATGGAGCTACCATAATGCCAGATCCAAAGCTGAAATGCTACATGAAGTGCTTGATGGAAACTGCGGGGGTAATGTCGGAGGAAACGGTACTCGTGGAGGTGGTAGCGGCACTCTTGCCGGATGAACTGGCGAAGTACGCCGACCTTTTGCGAGCATGTGGCACCAAGAAGGGTGTAGACGCGTGTGACACAGCGTTCCAGACGCAAATATGCTGGCAGCAATCGATGAAAGAGGATTACGGGGTTATTTAGACAGCAAATGTGTGTTGAAATTTTCATTTTAATAATTTTTTGTTGTTTCTTTAGCTTCACGTTTTATTCTTTAGGGAGAGGGAATCACAGGAACCTTGGGAACCTCGTGTTAAGGCACTCTGTTCTCTGCTTTCCGCCGCTTCATTAATAAATTATTTATCATTATCATTTAAAAATCACTTGGGTCAAAGTTTATTACGAATCTGTGTAGCAGAATCAGTTACAAATGCTGTACATAATACATTATCATAATATGCAATTGTGGAAATTAAATAAATGTTGTAAAAAAATTACGAAAGAAATATTTGTGTAACTTACGCTGTACAAAGAACCTACTTGCATTATTTCATAAATAGGAGTTCTATGTCGATTTGTAATTTGTATTATAATATAATATTTGGAAGATAGATATATAGTTGTACTAGAATGTTATTATATATTGTTTATTCCGCTTGCACACGCTCAATTACTAACTTACTTCATTAAAGGAATATTTCTTTTCAATTTAAGTTATTTTACATTGTTGAACCTAGGCCTAACCTAACCGTTACGTAATATTTTTTGTGAACCATTAAAAATAACGCGCGTAATAATTGCTACATTGTAGTTATATTTTTTTATATACATCTTTAAATCGTAAAGGTGTACTAGTATATAAAAGCAAACAAAAAGATATATATATATATATATATATATATATATATAATAATATATATATATATATATATTAATATATATATTATATATATAAAATATATATATATATATATATATATATATATATATATATATATATATATATATATATATATATATATATATATATATATATATATATATATATATATATATATATATATATATATATATATATATATATATATATATATAAATATATATATATATATAAGCTGAAATCCTCTAAAAAAATCTCATTCGAGTTATGAAGCGAATGACTGAGTAAAGTCGTAATTTTACAGCTGTGACATTAGTATGGACCTCACAGATATGACTGACTGACGGTAATCAGCCTTTATGTAACCTCGTTGCGCTGTATGAAGACTTTTTTGTTCATTAATTTGTAAATTACTACAGGTTGTTTTTAAGATATTTATGTTCAGTGTATTTTTTTTAAATTTATTTATGTTTCCATGCAAAAATATATGTATCTATATATTTTATGTTATTGAACCTAGCAATTTTTGTTCAAGGATAAACGCCACGCTTTACCCCACCATAGGGGGGAAATAAGAATCATTCGTTCTTTGATTACGCTCTTCTAGACTAACTGCGGCACTGAGTTACGTGACGAAAATGAAATTTCTACGATAATAACAAAAATTGGATTGACTTTAACTTTGATATTGGAATAACTACAAGAAAAGAAGGTTTAAATATTTAACTTTTCGTTTTACACTGTCCATATCTAAACCAATACTGGACCAATATTCTGTGTCCTTTGCCACCTCGGTCAATGGTTAACAATGTAATCGTGAAGCATCCAAGTTAAAAAATTATAAAAATAATATAAATCTAAACCTAACCAGTAATTAAGGTTAGAGTGTTGCTACTTATAAAACTAGTGATCAATATACATAATTTTGTGAGTGATTTATTGAAGATATAATAAATATATAAAGAAAAAGTTCTACATAAACAATTCCTACCCGCTTAGAAAAAATGTTCGTTATATGACACATAATTAAAAGTGCAAGCAATTATCGCGGTTGTGTACTGTACGGTTGAATTATTTCCGCGCGCAAAGAGTAAGCAACCACAGAGCATCCATTTAAAACAGTTGTCTTTCAGAGGTCATTTAACATTTATTCTTATTTTACCTAAATTAAATTGAATAAAAAATGGATTGTTCGGGCTGTAAAAATAGATGTGACGTAAATGGCATAAAATGCAGCTTCCCTACATGCAAGAAAAATTTTTGCTCAACATGCATTAATACGTTTGCAATGACAATAGAACGTAAGAAAACATGGAAATGTCCCGATTGTTCTGCTTCTCTAAAAGGAGGCGATAATATCCTAACACCGGCTAGTCAATCATGCGAGACTCAAACCATTACTAAACGTTACTTTCGGAAAAAACAAGATCAATGTTAAACTGACCCCAACAACTGATTCTTCTAGCTCAGAGTTAAAAGAGCTGACTTCTGAAATTCGTCTTCTAACTCAAGAAATTTCCTTGTTGAAACAACGTCTCGATGACGCCACGCACTATCTATCCCATTATCACGAACGTTTAGATGAACTCGCATCTTCTGTTGTCACAAACAACTCTCGTATAAAAAACCTTGAAGATCGTGAACAAGAGATCGTTAATTTAAAAGCCACCGTCTCCTTGATGCAGCGTGAAATGAATACACAAGCTCAAATGCAACTGAGAAATGAATTTGAGCTATCTGGTATTCCAGAGAGGTCTAACGAAAGCCTATATCATACTGTGCTCCTGGCAGCACGCAAAATATGAGTTGAACTAGAAGACCATGTTATTGACTGGGTTACTCGAGCGAGCCCACGTACTAAGTCTAAAAACCAGAGTGTGAACAAAACGAGGCTTCCTCGACCGGTGGTCGTACGTCTTCTCCGTCGTAGTACACGAGATCTACGAGATACACTCAAAGCATCCAAATCACGAAGAAATATAACCAGCTCAGACCTCGAAATCCCCGGAAATCCTTTAAAAGTCTACTTCAACGAACAAAATCCAAAGAGAAAGGCTACGCACACTGTTGGAGTAACTAAGGCACAATTTTCGTTCGTGAACGCGAAGGTAAAGCAGCTTTACCCATTCGATCACGGGAAGACATGGATCGTAATTTTAGTACTTAGGATAATATGATCAAGCTTATGTTATTTTGTCATATTTTAAACTAATATCATTTTT